>MPNW01000221.1:27115-79615 GCA_011800805.1 Hirudo medicinalis | reverse complement strand
AAACGGTAAAATGCCTATAAATATTTCTTGTCGGACCATGGGAAATTTGTTGGTTTGATTTTACAAAAGTCATTGGCGCATTAGAGTTATAAGAAATTATTGTTTCGTTACGACATTGAGCAGCAGTTGGCAACTCATGAATCGGCAAATCCTTATTTCGTTCGTTGCCTGTTTGGTCGCACTGCATTGCTTTTGCAGTTTGGGTTTGCAAACATTAAATTTGATAAACTTCTTTTAATATAATTTGTTACTTAACCTTAGCCTCATAAATTTCAAGAAATAAAAATAGAGTAAAGAAACTTAAAATATCAAAAGATTACTAATTGGGACATAAAGCACATTGATAAAAGTAGAACTGTTATTTTAATTATAGAATTAATTAGAGGATTAATTTAGATTAGAGGATTAATTTTTTTAAGTGCTGAATTCAATTCTAATAATATAACCAATAATTTATTTACATCGACATTTTCATCACCAGTGGCTGATTCCCGTGAGTTGAGATTTTATTCAATTACAATTACAAATATTTCATTCATCTCTAAAATATACAATAATAATTCGTGAAACAAATTATGCAACAATACATCGTCAAATAAATAATTTGAATGTTTTACCAAATGCTCGGACGACGCTTGAAGAAATAACATGTCCATCCAAAGAATGCAACGGCACGGGTTAGATATACCGTAATCAGTAAATAATAGGGCTGCAGATCGATTAATATTTTTAATCGCGATTAGTCGATTAGGATATGAAATTAAAAAAATTTAATCGTCGCGTTAATAATTTTAATTGCAAAAAAATTATAACGCATTAATCTTCCGTTAACGCACATAAATCTGCAGCACTAGTAAATAAGCAACTGAATCGAAAGACAACTATGGGAATTATATTGGACTTTTCCATACATGAATAGTACTGAATAAAAACAACACTATTCGATGTTAACGTCATACGATATTTTATTATTTTTAATTATAATATTGTAATAATATAACAATGTTAATATTGTCCTAATAATCAGCTAGTAATCTCCTCGAATATGTGGACCTCAAAGCCAACCCTTGCGACGACTTTTACGAATTTACCTGCGGGACATTTTTGAAAAAAGCTCAAATACCTGAAGGTGAATTAGAAATAAGCACTTCCACTCAGCTAGATGAATTGGTCATTGAAGATTTAAGAGGTACTTTAAATTTATATTCCAAGAGTTTGAGTTGGAAAATTAGAATACAGAATGGATTGTGCTGGAAATACATCCAGAATATTCAGGATTTAACTGTTAATTCATTTATTATTGCATTTGTTCGCTTTTTAAAACTTTGATTACAATGACATTTTTATCTGAATTTCACTATACTTAAGTCATAATTTGTTACAATATTGTTATTATCATTACTAATATTTGCGAAATTACCAGATATTTTAGAAAACCCTCCTGAAAACGTCAGCTATGCCTTTGAAGATTTCACAAAAACTTATTATATATCTTGCATGAATACAGGCAAGTACGTAGGGGTTAAGCTATTTTATTTTATTAAAATATGATATCTTACCAAGATTTAATGATTCATTGCTATTTTATTTATTATTTTATTTAAAATTATTTTATTTTTATTATTATTTTATCATTATAAATGAATTATTTGTAATTTGTATAATTATCAACAAATCATTTCTTACAAAATTTGTACAGCTGCCATCACTAGGAAAATGAATGTGCCAATTCAATTGGCCCTGAGTAGATTAGACGATTGGCCCGTACTTGACGAGTTATGGAGGCAAGACGTTACAGACCTTACACTTTTGATGACAAGACTGCAGATGTTCAATGTTGAGGGACTTTTCACTGTCTACATCTCAGGCGCAGCACCTTCAATGCCAACGGTGTGTTGACTTGCTAAAAGTAATAATTTCGTCACATTACAAGTCATTCGCTTCAATAAGTTTAATTACCTATTAATAATTATCTTTTTTTTTTGTGCAAAAGTTGTAAAGTACAAATATTTATCAAATTCATTTATTACACAAATATTTAATTATTGGATAACTATTATCCTTCAGTGCCAACCCTTTCATTTTCATTATCGCTTAATACAGGCTTATCAAAATCCATGGTTGTTTCATTACTTAATTGCTTGCAACTAGATTAGACAACCGAAATTGACCCTGCAAGAGGAAGATTACAAATTCGCCTCACACAGAAAGTCCTTAGAAAAACTGAAGCGTCTGATAGAATCAGTTGCCCATCTCTTCTACTACATACCTGATCCAGAGAGAGTTACAAAAGAGGTTGATGAACTAGTCGATTTGGAAAAAAAGCTGGCCAAGGTACGTGCACTATTTCTAAAAATAAGCTTACATTTGATGATGTGTTTAATGTTTTAAATTTATCTCTTGCATTGCATGCATAAAACAAAGTTACATAACATCGAAAAGTATTGCTTGACATTAAAAACCTAAAAATTAATCAACTCAGGTACTCCTTCGAAAAGATGAAGCTCTGACAAAAATGAGCTTAGAAGAATTTGGAGCACCTTTCAAGAAGGTTCAATGATTTTTTTTTTGTAATGTATTTCGTTTGCATAGAATTTTTTCAGTTACTGATAACAAAGTATTTTTATTTGGCTTAGTCAATTAGTTCCATGCAATTATGTTGTATACATTACTTGCTAAAGAAATTTTTGGTTTTCGAGTGATACTTAATTATTTGAAGTAATGCAAAATTTTGGATCGTAAATAATATCTAATTTATGTGCTACGTTGTGATTGCAGTACATATAGATTTTTGACATTATCGAATGGAAGCCTTAAATTGCAAATTTATTTCATTAAATGAAATTAGATTGATCGATATATTGATAAACACACTTCAAGCCTTTGACATATATCTCAAAATCATTACCTGCAAAGAATTGATTGTAAAACAGTTTCAGTTTGAGAATATAATAATGCACTTGTTCAACAAAACGAAGATTTATATGACCTCCGAAGAACCCGTTATCACTCATCACATGTCCTACTTTAAAGCCCTTGCGGATATCGTTGAAGAAACAAGTAAAAGGTCAGTTATTAGTAATTATTATTATTTATTTACGAATCAGAAACGTCGAAATTAAAATCTAAGCCAAAATGAAATGAAATTTTATTTAACTTAACGTGAATTGGCTCAGGTTAGTTTTTCCGTTCCATCTTGTTGATATTTGAACATAATCAACATCAACAACTAAAAATTAAATTTTGGAAAATTAACGCAATTATTATAAATTATATTCAGAACATTGGTTAACTATTTGTTATGGAGATTGCTCGATGTGATCTTGCCAGGAGCCCCTGATAAGTTTAGAATTCTGTACAACAATTTCTCTTACGTTGGTTTCAATTGCTTTATTTCACTCATTGGCGATCAAACTTCTTTTTTAATAAAATATGTTGACCATTTTTATGATTATCGAAATTTTGTGATATTATGGTGGAATTTTATGGTCTATATGTTACAATTTTGAGAGCTTTAACCGTAAGAGCAACAATTTTCAAAATTATGGTTAATATTAAGTATATATAATTATTTCATACCGACAAAACAAAATATTATTACAACATTATAGATTCATTTGCAAAACTCCAAAAATTTGTTATTCCCTGTTGGGAACATAAAGACAGGGGCATGTTTGTTACATTGTTATTAAACAAACATGCATGCATAGTGGTTTAAATGAAAAAGTTTTAAAATGTCTATAGATTATTTATTTACGGTATATTTAAATGTATAATTACTTCTATTTTTCACAATTCCGGTCTCCCATACTAAACTATTGACTACATTTAATGATTAATAAATGAATACATAATGATCAGCATAATGTATTTCTAATCAGCAATAGTTTTTGAACTATTAAGCAAAACATTCGTAATTATTGACGCCTTATTTATTACCATTTTATGCAAATAACTTCAGGACGTGAGGGGCAAAACCATCCGAGAACGACCGAAATGGTGTGCAGAATTTATTTATTCGTATCTGACCGAAGAGGTCGGTGCTCTTTACATCAGCAAATATCGAAATGCAGTAATCAAATTAAAAGTTGGTATACTTTTTATTTTAGTGGAAATGAAGTGCGCAGCAGCAATTATGAATTGACTATTAAAGTGAAGGCCGAATGTGTTGAATTCCTTCATGCGGCGGTAATGGCAGCAGGAAATAAATATAGTAAATAAAGGAATTAAATCTTAATATGTCGTGTTCGAAGCCCTTTCTCCCGAAAGCCAGAAGCGCCCCTGGGAAGGAGCGCTATGTAAATTCCTAACAGGAGGCGCCACTAATGCTACGCATTTAATTTAATATAAATGAAGTACATTTAGATTTACATTAACGTTTGTCTGATCTTGTTGGCTTTATTTAATTAGTG
This sequence comes from Hirudo medicinalis, assembly GCA_011800805.1. Classification (NCBI taxonomy): domain Eukaryota; kingdom Metazoa; phylum Annelida; class Clitellata; order Hirudinida; family Hirudinidae; genus Hirudo; species Hirudo medicinalis. The sequence goes on along the minus strand of MPNW01000221.1, from coordinate 75,203 downwards.
AAATTTGAATCGCATTTTGAAATGTGTCTCTTGTTTTTCTGTCAAGTTTTGAGTGTGTTGATAGTCAGATCCCAAATAAAGTTTTTTTTTTATATTAAATGTAAATTATCGTAGTCCTTTATAAATTATGTGAAATCTTGAATGCAATTCTTTGTTTGTTTAATTAAACTAAAATTTACTTCAAAAACGCTTCCGTTATTTATAAGGTGAATGAAATCGCTAAGGAAGTTAAAGCAGCCACAGAAGAAATAGTCAACCAAACAACCTGGTTATCGAAGGCCACAAGGGGGAAAATTAGGACTAAGGTGGTCTTTCATTGCAGAAACTATTGCAATCATTAAATTTATGAGTTTCGTTTGCCATGGGTGTAATTTACTAATTTAATTACAATTAAAGATTTACTTTTGATTTCAGCTTTTGAATATTTCTGAGATGTTTTTCAATCCTCCACAATTTGATTCCGATCATATCTTTGTCGAAATGAATGACCGCGTGAGTTTGTGTTGTGAGAATCATCAATCATGAAATGAATGTGAATATGAAAACATGAAATATAATGTAAATGAACATTCAAAAGTTATGACTGCTAATCCAATTTAAAGAAAACTGTTTTAATTAATTAAACGATTTATCAATGATTTTAGTCATTAATGGGATATTTCATCAGCAATTAGTACTGCGCTGTAATAATAATAATAATAATAATAATAATAATAATAATAACATGAAACATTTTGAGGTTGAAATCAACAAAGACACGTTTCTCGACAACATATTGGAGGTTCGCACACTGATCAATCAAAAGAACTTAAGACATCTTGGCATACCTCACGATTTCATGTAATTATCTTGGATTCTTTGCATAAAATGCAAATTATGCAAAAAATATGCATTATTGGTGACCTACAAAATCAATGAAATGAGCCAATTTAAAAACGAATTGTTTGGAAGTCTTTTTTGAAAACATGTCATGGCTAAGAATATCACAGATATAATAATTTATTTGAATTTAAAAGATGTATAATTTCATGTTCAAAACGATCGTTGCAAATTTATGGTAAATTCAATTGAAGTACATTGAAACGGGAGAAATTAATTACCTCTAAATTGCTCATGTTTAAGGATGGAGCTGGGCGTTGCTACGCCTTCGTCCAACTATTTCTCTCTCACGAATACTTTATGTGAGTTGTTAGAGCTGGCTTTAAAAATTCATTTCTAAAAATATTAATCTCAATAGTAGTATTAATGTCATGACTTATTTTTTGATATTGTTGATATGTGAAGGTAATGTTAAAATCTCCAGCTAATGATGACAATCTTTTGACATGTAATCACTTGAATTCCAAGGGATCTCTGCTGCAAGGATATCTTGGCCTCTATTTTCAGAGACATTTCCGATGTCGGTTAAATGATACTTAAATTTTTCTGCAATACAAAATAAAATAAAGATAATTATGTAATTATTTGAAATGCAAAGTAAAATGTTTTCACGAATTAAGAGATACCTCGATATTTCATTATTTGCATTTCTAGTTTCAGTTACATTTTCATTTCAGGTACATGAACTTCGGAGGGCTCGGATTTTTGATGGCACATCACATCTGGGATGCTTTTAGTAACATTAGTAAATAACACTATAAACAATGTATTTGTTGATTGTCTAATACTAATAATAAATACAAATATTACTATTTAATAACATTATTTGATTGAATTCTTTTTATCGGACATTAAATTATTAATATAAGTGCAATAGTTAAGATCTCAAGAGGTGTTAATTGTTATAAAAATTAAATTGTTTTTATTACTAATTGGTTATTTTCTACATTTTTTGTTCTCCGTCCAGAAAATAATTACAACCAGAAGAACAAACGAATGAACTGGAGAATTGGGGATGCTGATAAGTTTATGGACATGAGCAAATGCTTCATCGAACAGTACGATGAATTGGCCAGTAATGAAGCCATTGACTTTGTTAGTTATTCAAATAATATTCACAGCTGCAGCTTATTCATATAATTTTGTAAATTTCATTACACACAATTAGAACTAAACTATGCAAATATGCATTGCAGTCTGATAAATTACTGTGCAACAACATGATAATTTATTAATAATCAATTTTTACCATCTAAAATTATCAAGTAGTATAAAAGTATTATTGAATCAATTCAGCTAATCACAGAAATATTTTTGTAACAATTTGAGACCCTTTCGTTCAAATCCTAGGTCGACGGGACTTATATGCTAGACGAAAATATTGCAGATAACGGAGCAATAAGAACAGCTTTTAAGGTGATTAATTTCAAATTGTTTTGAATGATCAATGTCGATTTGATTAATTCTGAAGGATGCTGTAAAATCCAAGCAGAATGAAGTTAAAATATATAAGCTAATATAAAACATTTGTGAATAAATTTAAATATGCAATATTACTTCATGATCACTAATTAATAATATTCATTACTTGATTAATTGTTAATTTATTAAGGCCTATAAAAAATGGCTGGAAAAGAATTCGCCTGAGCAGGGCTTGCCCAACTTGCCTTACACACCGGAACAAATGTTCTTCGTGAACTTTGGAAGGGTAAGGATTTCGTAGTTTCAACTCTTTATTATGATAAAGCGAATTTTATTAGCTAATAAATGATTAACATAACAATAATTAAAGTATTGCTGTTTTATTTTAATCGAATATTCTTAAAGGCTTTCTGTCGAAAAACAGGAGAAAAGCTGAGTTTAAAAGGTCTCTTTGAGAAGCATGCTTCTCGCAAGTACAGGTAAGATACACATTACAGGTAAGATCATCCAACACATTACCTAGCTAAGAAGCTGATGATTAGATAAGTAGATTTATTTTGGTTATCTTGCAAATATTGTCTCTGCAGAGTCAATCCTCCTTTGATGAATTTGGAAGAATTTTCAGAAGCATTTAATTGTCCAAAAGGCTCACCAATGAATCCTGAAAAGAAATGCAGAGTCTGGTGAAACATTTTTTCACTAATCGCTCTATTCCTGATAAAGTTCAAAATACTTTTAATGACTGAAATAAACATATTTATTGTTTTATTTTGGACTCAATTATAAATCCCAATAATATTTCATATTAGTTTGGATTCAATGTGAATCAAATAAATAAATTGAACAGTAACAAATGCCATTTCTTAATATTTTCAACTAAACACGTTATTCTATTATTGATTTTTCTTAACATAACAATAGTTCTGTTTCTATAATTCCTGGTTCTAGGGCGCTGGACGTACGACCGCCACTGTTTTTTCTCATTGTTCCAAGAGCGTTTACTCGGTTTACATTTACATCACATTTAAATTTCCATCATTTATTTCCATCACATTTCTAGCTGTAATTAGACCATTAAATATGTAATTTCTGTGTTAGATTACTCCTAACTAATAAAAAAAAATAGTTTTATCAATAGTCCCGTAAAAAGTACCGCTCTTCAGTACTTAAGTAAAAATACAGGTAATACCTCAAAACTTTACTTAAGTAAAAGTAAAAAGTATCAACATTTCGTACTTTAAAAGTAAAAAGTAAAAGTAAAAGAAGCTGCTTTCGTAATAGTCATTCGTCAACCATCTTATGCTTTATTAATGTGATCGTACACATCATTCCATCGTGTTTCAAACGTAACCGTCTCAACTAAATGTGTAAACTGTTAAAACCACAAACTGTTACAACTAACTAAGGAGTAATATTCACACCAATGAAAGTGTTTTTGCTCAATCAATGTATAATGGATAGTCCTGCAGAAGTTACTGTTACGTTTTGTAAAACAACGTAAATTAATGTAATATGACATAAATAAAATAAAGGGCTTTCGGCTTATTCAATTCACAAATTATTCTATGCTACATTATTGTTTAGCTTGGATTTTGAAATTACGGAAGTTGAGATTTTTGAACATTCCTGGAGCCGAACAATTGTTGGAACAGTTCATTTAAGAATGTTAATGATGTTGATCGTGGTGAGTGATAGATTACCATCCATTTAATAAATGTATATATAAATGATATATAAATGATATATTTAGATATTTCGACGAAGATTAGTACAAATTCTATGCAAATTCGCGACATTATATCACCTGAGCAAGCCACCTTTTTGTCATTAATTATGTCAACAACTTAAAGTTAATTTTTGAACCCCAAATCGTAATCGGGCTTGCATCTTTGGAACGGAACTCAATCTCAAACTCAAAAAAAAAAACTTGATGAAATATTACAAAATGTCGAGGACATTATTGAATTTGAAAAAAGTTTAATCTAATGATGTGTAAAAAGACACTAATGAAAATTTACTTTTTCGAGGCTTACAAAATTTGGAAGCAAGAAAACGGTGAGGAGCCGAAACTTCACGATCTTGATTTTACTTCGGAGCAGTTATTTTTTATCAACTTTGGAAGTGTAACCACTTTGACATTAATATTAAATTTGATTATTAATTTAAAATAAATCATTTTAAAGGCATTTTGTGAAAAAACACGTCTCAAAACAGCAGCTAAGCGAATCAGAAAGGATCATCCTTCATCCGGTCATTTTAGGTAAAATATTGCTGCATTTAATTTATAATTTATTTTATGAATATGATTCCTTTAAAAAACATCATTGCGTGTTTAGGATTATTGGATCTTTAATGAACATGGAAGAGTTTTCCGAGATTTTTCCAGTGCCAACCTAAATCACGAATGAATCCAAAGTCGAAGTGGTAAATAAATTTAAAAAATTGAAGTGTCGTTATAAATAAGGAACTACTATGTTAATTTATGACTTGAAACAAAATAAATAAATTTATCAAATCTATTATATCAATTATATTACTTTGAAACCTTGACGTTCTGAATATTTAAAATCGCCTAAAAATGTTAAAAATATATCGGGAGGTGATAGTTTATCTTTTTGTACAAACTGCTAATGATGGAGAGTCCAACCAATTTTTACATCGACGGCTTCGACCTTTCTTGGCTTAAACACACTCTCCCCGATCGAAACCAACAGGTACAGGCTTCACGATGTCATTTCTCCTTATCCAGAGGAGCTTAGATTATGAAAATAAGCCTATTGTCATCTAAGATATGAATAATTTAAACAAGATCAATTTACCATAAAGAAAAATATTTAATATATTTATTATTATTTGGAGAACTAATTTCAATGTTTATAGACTTGATGGTTATCTTTGTAAAAGTCGAGCTTTGTGATGGTGTTTCTTAGTGAAAAATACTAATTAAAATATTTAATGCGTATTCAATAATCACAGATTATTCCAATTTTTACGCTTTCAATCATTCGTGACTGCGCATAAAGTTTGTCTTTATTTAATAAAATCTCAACCACGGGGTCCCCACTTCAAAAACATGAATTATGTACTCATATTCCTGGTTTACCTGTTTATACAAGTGTCAAATGGTATTTACAGAAAGTTCAATGTTGTCTACATAGTATTATTAAAGGAGATAATATGAGTAACTTAAATAATAAAGTAACAATATTATTCAGTCTTTTTACTACAGCTTCGACTGGAGACTCACCAATTCATTTGAGGATTAGTTTGAAGTTGAACATTAAAAGTAGGATTAAAGGTAATTGCAAACGAAATTTATTAGTATTAAAAGAAAATATTAAATAGATATTTAAATCGCTTTGCAGAATCGAAGATATGTACCACTAACACTTGCAACAAAACCGGTTGGTTATATATCGGGATATCGATAATTAAAATCAGTTACTAAAATATTTTTTATCCATTAATTTTTTTAAATTATTTAAGAACTGTGGGTGCGCCAGCAGGCTAGTAGGGCCACTAGTACTTTAACTTTTAATTAGTAAATGAAATGCATCGCAGCAAGAACTTGAATTAATGACTGAAGTGCAATCATCTTTTCAGTGGCATAACTCAGGATATCATATTTTAAAGTATGTGTGGAATCAGAGCTCAGATGTTGTCAGAGTTGCAAAATCGAGAATTAAGTAAAAGAGCGATTTGAAAAACGTCATAAAATATTGAATGTCTTTTGAGGCATGGAGATTTACATTTCATAATGTTGACGCCAAATGTGATTGAACATTAAAATAGTTATAGTATGCTAAAATTTAAAATAAATGTTGGATAAAATAAAAATATTAGACAGAAGATTGCGTAATAAAGCGTCGACAATATGGAAAAGCGATTATAACAAATGGAGAAACCAAATATCGACTTCAGACACTGAAATTTGGGAAACTTACAGATAATATTTAACAATATTCAACAAGTTAAAGTTAAAAGTTATCATGTATATTTTCGACATTACTGAAATCCAACCCGACGTAATCAATAAATCACTGAAGTTAAATCTCGTAACCACATAAATAATTATTATTTCGTGTTTAAAAGTTTTTACTTATTTCTGAATTAACGACTGCAGCTCAAGAGTTACTCAAGTTCATTGACCTCGAAGCAGACCCATGCACAGATTTCTATCAATTTTCCTGTGGAAACTTCTTAAAAAATGAAATACCACCTGGCAAGTCACATATCAGTACATTGATGAACATTGAAGACGAGGTTAACCAGAACGTAAAAAGTTGGCTGACCATTCATATTGACAAACTATTTAGTGCATATAACTTAAGTTGTAAATATTTCTTGATAGGTATTTTGGAAGGTCCAATCAGTCAGATTAAATTAAATTATGCAAAACAAACAAAAATGTCTTTTCAAACATGCATTAATACAAGTAAATACTCTTTTCTGTTCCTTTTATTAAAAATTGTTATTAATTTCATGTTTAATTGAATAAATTTGACAATTTAGCGGCCATTGACAGTGGCAGCGTTAAAGCCTTAAAGGAAGTTTTGAAGAAGTTTGGTGGCTGGCCTTTAATAGAAGGAGATGGGTGGAATGAAGAAGAATGCAATTTGACATCGATCTTTACGAAATTGCAGTTGCATAGTATGTTGGGAATTTTCCAATTAATGGTCGCCGCAGGTCAACAACTTGAACTCGTAGTAAGTTAAATAAATATTGTTTTATTATTATTATTATAATAATATTATTATTATTATTGTTTTTTTGTTTTTTTTAATTGTTTTGTCCTCAATTTTGAAACCATCGCCAAGTCAGAATGTTAAAACAACAAAGAACTTTATTACGGAACCAACACACTCCAGAGCCCAAAACAAAAACAAAACGGAAGACGACCACGCCCCCAAAGTCAAACCAAAAACACCGAAAAGTTCATCGGTCAACACAACACCTCCCCTCTTGCCATGAGATGTTTTTGCCTGACCCGTTCTGATCTTCTCGGCAGCACCCTGGGTTCGTCGCCTTCCAAGTTCTGAAACTGAATCTTCTTTCTCGGCCTACCAGGGTTTCTTTTAGGAAGAAATGGCTTCAACTCATTTCCTCCTGACTTCGAAGTTGGTGTCATCTCGGGCTGTGGGCTATATCCTGGATCGACATCTTCTTCTATCCCGTATCTTGGACGTATTTGATCTAGGTGCCTTCTCCATATATTTCCTTGGGGCAAGCACTTCACTTGAAAAAGCCTGGGACCCAATATCCTCTGAATAACTGCAGGTATCCATCTTGGTTGTCGATCTCTCTTGGGTCCGAAGTACTTGGCATAACATGGCGTACCCATGCTAAAAAAAACTCTTGCATCCCGTCTTTGATTCTCCCTCAACGGAGCGCTAATGAAGGGCCGTAAAATGTCGACCATCGCTCGTATCTGTCTCGGCCAAGCAGGAGCTCACAAGGTGCCAGCCCAGCTGTCAGCGGAGTTCGGCGATATTGCATTAGGAATTCATTCAGGGCCTCCTTCGGAGGTAGCACCGACTTGTTTAGCGATTTCTTGAATGTCTGCACCAATCTTTCTGCCTGGCCATTTGTAGCTGGATGATTCGGCGCGCCGATGACATGTTTAATTCCCTTCACATTCAAGAATCTTTGAAAATCGTCGGACATGAATATCGGGTCGTTGTCCGAAACCAGTTCGTGAGGGTAGCCAAAATGAGTAAAATCTTGTTCCAACAATTCCATCGTGCTCTGTGCTGTAATCGAAGATGTTGGGTGAATGCACGGATATTTTGAATAAGCGTCAACCATGATGAGCCAATTACTGCCCATAAAATTAATTGCGTGATCGATGTGCACCCGACTACACGGCTTGTCTGGAGTAATCCAAGGATGGTTTTGAGCCTTTGAAGGGTTATTCTGGAACTCTTGGCAAACAGAGCATTGTCTGCACAACTCTTCGATGTCCTTATTAATGTTGGGCCAATAAACCGNTGTCCTCTCCTACTGGCAACCGACTCAAGGCGTCAACATTTCCATGCTCCTGAGTCTTACGGTATTCAATTGAATTATCATATTGACTCAATGTTAAAACCCATCTTGTCAGTCGATTGACGGCCAAGGTTGGTGTTCATTGGATCGAATAATCCCAGCAACGGCTTATGATCCGTGACTAATATGAATCTACGCCCATATAGGTATTGGTGGAATTTATGAAGACCGTAGATGATGGCAAACGCTTCTTTTTGAATTTGACTGTATCTAAGTTGCGCTGCAGTTAGAGTTTTGGAGGCATGAGCAATCGACCGTTCACTGCCGTCATTGTACCGATGGAACAGGATGACTCCTATTCCCACTTCTGAAGCATCGCATGTAAGACCCAAGGGCAAAGAATCATCAAAATGAGACAGCGTTACCTCTTTCACGACGGCATTTTTCAGTTGCTGGAACGTTTGAGCTTCTGTTTCCGTCCACTGCCACTTTTGAAAGTTTCTTGTCAACCTGGTCAGGGGTTCAGCGATCGTTGCCAAATTCGGCAGAAATTTATGGTGAAACTGAATGGAGCCGAGGAATGATTTTTAAACTGAAACATTTGTTGGGTGAGGCATATTGACCAGCGCCTCTACTTGTCCTCTTTTTTTGTTTTTGATTCCTTCATTGGACAGCGTGTATCCTAAATATTCCAACGAGGTCTGCGCGAAAACGCACTTGCTTTTGTTGCATTTTAGACCTTTGTCTAGGAGTCTTTGAAAAAGGCACTTTAAATTTTCGAAATGCTCCTCGGCTGTTGACCCTCCCACGAGCATGTCATCCAAGTAGACCACAACACCCTTTATATCTGCTGTAAGATTTTCCATAATCTGTTGAAAATAACCTGGAGCCGATGATAAACCAAAGGGTAATCGAGTTTGAAGGAGGACACTTTTGGTTGAACTTAGGGCTAATTTCCGCTGACTTTCTGGGGCTAGACGAATCTGATTGTATGCGTCCACAAAATCAATTTTACTGAAAAATCGGCTTCCGCCCAATTTTCTGATTAAATCCTCTGGAGTGGGCATCAGTTGACGATGTGTTTCTAATTGTGAATTGATGGTAACAGAATAGTCTCCACAAACTCGTATGNTTTTACTGAAAAATCGGCTTCCGCCCAATTTTCTGATTAAATCCTCTGGAGTGGGCATCAGTTGACGATGTGTTTCTAATTGTGAATTGATGGTAACAGAATAGTCTCCACAAACTCGTATGCCACCTGATTTTCAGCGTTTTCGAATTGGTACAACGGGAGTACCATAATCATTGAATTCACATGGCATCCAAATACCTTTTTTGATTCCTGCCTCCAGCGCACCGTTCAATTCTTCTTGAATGGCTATTGGAACAGTTCTTGGTTTTACAAAAATGGATCTGGAATCAGGTTTGAATTTAATCTCTGATTTGAAATCCTTTAAACATCCTACTTCTGGACTGAATAAATCGTTAAATTCCTCGCACAATAGCTCGCATTTCTTTCTAAGTTGAAAGGGAGGGACGCCTATGGAACGTATAGACTGGGTCCGTAACATTTAAGTCGATATTGAGGCTCACCATTGCTCTTCGTCCAATCAAGTTCAGATTCTGAATCGATATGACATTGAATGTAATTCTTTTTGACAAGCATGTTGAATAATCGAAGCTTCTGTCGTAAATATTCCTTGTACTGGAATCTCATCTCCAGTTGCAGATTTGTAAACAGTTTCTGGTCTTTGTAAAAGAGGAGAACCTTATCGTTTCCAAATGTTCACATGGCAAAAATTGTCTCTTGCTGTTCCCGCTGTCCAGTTCAAATTCGAATACGGAATCATTCAATTGAAGTTTTTGTAATAATGGTTCAGAATCATGTACGGCATGGACAGTCATAGTTTGCTCGAAAGTATTTGTTCTGGCGTTGTTTACGCTGATCCTCCTTGGTTGACTGAGATTTCTTGAACTATCAGCAGATTTTTGCCTACTCGGGAGGTTGGAGTTGTGTTTCTTGAAGCAGACTTGAAGCCAAATGCCCCTTGACCCCACAGAAGTTACATATCACATTGACAACCTTGCAAGCATTGGCCCAATGTCCTCGATTTCCGCATCTGTAGCATGTTGAAATTGGCTGTCGTGACTGAAATTTGTTGAATGTCCTTCCTGACTTAAATGTATTTGTCTGCGGGCTTGAATTACTCTTCTCCCTGTTTCCTCCAGATTGTACTTTCTGAACCGACCTTTCTGAATTTTCCGAGTACGCAGTTTCTTTCGCTACTGCAGCTGTTGATTCTATTTCCACCGCAATTTCGACCGCCTTTTGAAAAGAGAGTTCGTTATCAGGGACTCGAAATAAGGCCTTCAAGACCGCTTCATTCTGTACTTTGAACATGAAATTGGTTCTCAGAGCTTCATCCAGTGGATTAGAGATTTTTTGTAAAATCGCAAGTTGCCGCTGCCTTTCTCATTTTTGAGGCCACCTCTTGAATTGTCTCTCCTGGAGCTCTTTTACATTCTGTCCAAAATTTGAACCTTTCTCTGACGACAAAATGGACAAGGTTGAATATGTTGAGCATGTGAGACTCAATTTCCTCATAATTCCAATCGTTTATGTTTCTTGGTGGCTGTAGTTGAGAACTGAAAACTTCTAACTGCTTGTACATTTCGGAGCTTTGGCTAGTAAGAAACACCTGCGCCGCTTTGGTTTGAGGTATCGAATTTGTAAGCAAAAAAGTTTTAAACCTGTTGTTGTAATTGCAGAATAACTCTTTCTCCGGAATAAATTGTTCGAATCTGGGCATTGGAGCTGGGCCGTTAGCAACTTGCTGAAACTGTTGAAAGAANAATTTGTAAGCAAAAAAGTTTTAAACCTGTTGTTGTAATTGCAGAATAACTCTTTCTCCGGAATAAATTGTTCGAATCTGGGCATTGGAGCTGGGCCGTTAGCAACTTGCTGAAACTGTTGAAAGAATGAAAACATTCGTCTCTCATTTTCTTCCGACTGTCTTGCCAGCATCTTTGCAAACGCTTGAACAACTTCTTTAAATTCCGCCATTACTTCTACTATCGACTGCGCCAATTGTTTTGTCCTCAATTTTGAAACCAACGCCAAGTCAGAATGTTAAAACAACAACGAACTTTATTACGGAACCAACACACTCCAGAGCCCCAAAAAAACAAAACGGAAGATGACCACGCCCCCAAAGTCAAAACCAAACCACTGAAAAGTTCATCGGTCAACACAACAATTATTATTATTATTATTTTATTATTATTATTTTATAATTATTATTATTATTATTATTATGTTACGTTATTAATATTACTATTATTATTATTATGTTACGTTATTCCTCCCGGCTTTTCAGCCGGTGAAAGATGAATCCGGAGCACCATCAGTGCTCTCAGCGATTCGTCCAAGCACTTTCCGAAAAATATGGGCCAGTGCCCATCAACGAAATTTATTTGAATCTCCGAAACCTTAGGACGTCCTGTATCAACTCCACTCCTTTCGCGAAGTCTTTTCTCAACGTTCCAAGTATTACGATGACTACCGGGAAGATCGTGGTTTTCACATTCCACATCCTGTTAATATCGATCTCCAAATCTTTGAGTTTGAAACTTTTTGCAGATTCTTTAAGCGCGATGTTTAGCATACAAGACTATGATTTTCTGTCATGAATGACAATGTCAGGTCTGATGGCTAAGATTTTTCTGTCCGTATTTATTGCGTCGTCCCACAAGGTGGTATTCTCGTTTGTATTTAGCACATCTTTGGGTGTTCATACCATTGGTTGGGAACTTCACAACCAACCCACGTCATGCTACCCAATGAACGTAGCTTGCTACCCTGATTTGCCGGTGCAAATATTCAGTTGATGCCATCAATGAACAACCTTCCGTTGTGCGTGGCTTACTGTTTCTTGGGACTCGCCACAGACTCTGCAATTACCATCGACCTGCTTGTTATTATTATTACGTTTTTTTTATTACAAAAACAAAATCAAATATCATAAGCTCTGCCACCAAGACAATTACATTCTATAAGAAATTAAAAGTTTGATGTGTTTTGAGCTTTCCGGGAGAGAGTTCCAAGTATGCATCATCCTATTACTGAAAAAATGTCCACAATCTCTTTGGGCTATTATCTTTTAAGTTTTTAATAAGTGGAGTGTCAACCGGAAAAAAAATTCAATGATATTTTTTATTCCTGAGGTTGTGCCACCAGATTTAGCTTTACCCGATGAGTCCTACAAAAATTATTCGACCAAGATGGGCACCTACAAACAGTACCTCATAAATGCAAGTCTTTACCTTGGAGAAATGGAAAAAAACGATAATTTTCTAGAGGCTGTGGATGATATCCTTGACTTTGAAGGAAGTCTGGCTGAGGTCAGGAGAAATCTTGAAACTAAATAAATCAGGAAATATTAAATTGTATTATGATCTTTAATTGTTTTGCTAAATTACTTTATGTTATTTAAATAATTTCAAACAACTTATCGTGATTAAAAATGTTAAAACTAAATTTAAATTTACACAGTGCAAACTTATTAAAGCTACCTCGCAAGAGGATATGTTTTTCAAAACAACTCCAGAAACATTAAAAAATATGTTTGGAAAAGTTAGTTAATTTGACCATAAATTAAATATTATGGTCAAATTATTTTGTTTATTTTATAAACATGAAAATTCAAGTTAATTTTGGTATGTCGTTGATAACTTGGACTTGGACTTCAGTAATATCGAAAATAAGGCATTATGACAATCTTTTGACAAATCCACTTAAACATCAATACATTGAGATTTAATTCAATTAGTAAATAAAAATGCTAAAGAAAGTAATTTAATTTTTGCTAATAATTAAATAAATTCACTATTAAAGATTTTCGACGTTGAAAGCCTCTTCAAATCGTTTTACAAAAATTCTGGACTTGATTTAAAACCAAATGAAACAATTGCAATAAGTGAAGTTCCTTACTTTAATTGCTTGGCGAAACTTTTGGAAACAACCTCCAAAAGGTAAGTGGGATCGCATTACGATATGGCTACGATATACCTGCAAAATAAATGTTATCGGACGATTTTAAAAGCATTTTAAAATTTCCATACCAGAAAAGTCGTTAATTATATGATATGGTACATGATACAACACTCATCTAAGGCAATGCCCAAACATTTTGTGGAATTTGCAAACACTTTTATGTCGGTAAGTTCTACGCGATGTTAAGAAAATTATTATAAACATTTGTTATTGAATCGTACTACTATCCTTTATTAAAAAATACCGAGAAAATACCGAAAAATATCTTTGTGGTCATGAAATTCCTTAACAATATAATTTTGCAATATTTTATGAACTAAATGTCGAAGTTATACTTAGTTTTATTTAGTTAACAAATGGATGGCAGAGCCTAAGCGGTTGCGCTCCGTCAAACTTTGCGGTTTCAGACTCTGCTTTAACATCATGGAAGCAATTTCTACGTGAACACCGCCAACGCACCGCAAATAAATTTATTACAGCATGGCGTCATTATCCGAGTCGTTAAGGCTGTTGCTTTGGTGCGGCTGCGTTAGTGTATATTAATAAATATATTGTTTTTTTTTTTATTAACTTTGATTCATTGTTCTAGTCTTTGCTGCCGATAGCTTGTTATTTGTACAAGATTTACTTTCGGATGCTTCGGATGGATGGGATGACATAGCTTAACTTAATTGTCGAGCTCTAGGCTCATGAAAGATGCCAAATATAATCAAATTGCAAAACTTCGACGATCAAGTAATTACCGTGGTTATGATGATATGTTTTGGATTTAGGAACTTGGTGTTTCAAGAAAAAACATTTCCCGCTGGGAACATTGTGTGGATATTCTAAGCAGCAACATTCATTTAGCTGTGGGTTACCTGTATGTCATGCGGCATTTTAGACAAACAACCAAAAATGAGGTTTGTAATGAATTATGCATAATTCACAAGAGAGCATTTTAAATCATCAGTTTTCAAATTAATAAGATTTAATTTTCATTGAGAGTTGGGAAAATGAGTCAAATTTCTTAACATTAATGAATTATTTGAAAATTATTCCACGACCAGCAACAACATAGATTCATGAATGATTTGGAAATATTTCATACAGTTACACTTTATACGACTGAATTACTGAATAAACTATTTATTTACAGATCACGAACATAGTACAACAGTTAAAAAATGTCTATAAAGCAATAATAAAAAATAACAAATTGCTCGACAAAGAAGCAAAAGATGCAATGACATCAAGGGTTATTCAAATTAACAATTATTGCAATATAATTGTAGTTCATTATAATAATTTTATAATCACTTAGGTGGAGCAAATGAGAGATCGCCTCGGTTATCCTGATCACCTAGATGATCCAAGATATTTAGATCGTAATTTTAACGGGGTAACCGCCTTCTATCAATATTTAATCGTCGATCGTTTCTTCGATAATCACAAGTTTCAGTTTGTAAATTTAAAGTGGGTACACCGGAGCCAAAAGAGACTACGTAGTCTGCCGAGTACCATTTAACTGGGCAACGATAGGCGGGCGGTTAAGGCTTTCGCTTTGGTGCGCCTCCATTAGGAGTTCAAATCCCAGTCGCTCGAAAGAGTTTATAGTATCATCGTGTTGCTGACATCAAAACGTTTAAACACTAATGTAGGTAAAATTGTTTAATAGGTGGATTTTAGCGGCCAGACTTTTCTGGAAATTTTTCTTACTCTCAACATGCTGAGAGCTAAAGAAGAGTTCAAACAACTGGGACTCACAATGAACTCATACTTGTTAGTATTTATTTGCTATTATTTATCAAATAATGGTCCCACTCATAGATTCTATATTACACACGAATTACTTAGATTAAATGAATTACTGCATTTCCTTGGAATAACACAATTTTAATCTGTTGAATGAATTTAAATGTTCCTTCCACATAAAAGACTCGCACTCGCTTGTTAGTGCTATCTCAAGTCGGCATAACAGGTCCTATTTGAACACACACATTGCGAAGCCGTTTTCAGCTTCCTCCTACATTCATTTTCATCACTTTTACCAGTCCTGATTACTAGGCATGCCCAGGTTTCCAAGGAGGGCGTAGGTGAATCTAACGACCAATCTCCGTGCATCAAAAGCGATGGCGAGGAAAGGCTTTCCGTTCCCCTTGTCTTGAAGGCCCATCGTCAGCTTCGCATAGTTATCAGTTTGAGCACATGCTGCTTTTGATACTTTCAGTCTTTATCGCAGAAAGCCTTTAGCGCTTCTGATGTTATGCTTACTGCGCCATATAAATGAACTATTATTGTTGTTATTATTATTATTATTACAAAAATTTCATGATTAACAAAACTGTTTTGCAACTAAAAAGAAGTTAGAAATTTAGTTTCCTCAAATAATAAAGTCTCATTATGTCATTAGAAAATTTTCTTCAAAACTGCATTTTTATCTGCAGAATTTAATAATTATTTCATAATTCGTTTTTTTTATAATAATTTATCTCTTTTGGAAAAATAAAATAATAATTCGCTTCAATAAGAATATATTTTTCTTCATAGGTTGCCGATGCCGATTACATATGTTGGTGCCGTGTACCAGCCAATGTCAAATACAATAGGTGAACATTCACCTTAAAAAATATCAATACCACACATTGGTTTTTCGACATTTATTTTCTAGAGTTTCCTGCTGCTATAATGTCATCACCTTTATATGCGGATTCACAACCTAAGTTGGTCCAAGAGTGGTTATTAAACAGATCTCGGTCTTCTTAACCACTATAAATTATTGTTACGTTAAGAATGCTACAATGTATGACACTGAAGTTTTGAAATAAACGTTGATAAAATTTTGACGATTTGACACATAGGTACTTAAATTTTGGAGGCATTGGAAGCATCATCGCACATGAAATAACACACGGAATGATCTTTCTTGGTCTGACATTTTATTAATATCAAAATTTGCGCATCTCAATAAGATATCTTATATGAAACAACGCAGGTAATCAAATTGTTCCTACTGATGCCGCAGGAGAACTTCAGCAGATAGAAGACCAAGAAAAGCTTTTTAAAAGAGCTGAATGCTTGATAAAACAATTCGACGAGCTTGTCCTAACACAGATAAACCAAAAGGTTAGTGTGCTCATCGACTAAATTGGTTCTTTATGGTGTTCATCAATTTCAGTTGAAAGGAAATCGGACATGTATCGAAAACATGGCTGATCTTGGTGGTTTGCGTATTGCCTACATGGTATGCATCAAACAATTGTTTTTGTTTACTTATGAGTGTTTACTCATTAGTATAAAACTTTGAATAATATTTTCGGCAATCTGTAATAATGCGTTTGAAGGTCCTTTAGAATATGATGACTGTTAATAAAAATTTCGTAAATTAAAATTTTTTAATAAAAATGAATTTTCTATCCATTCGCATGTTACAACAACATGGTGTAATATTACTTCCGATGCAAGGCTTAATTGATTACAATTATGAGTTGCATTTCTTTCTACTTCTTTTGCCAAAGTCTAAAATATGTCGACCACACCCCTTTCATCTTAATTATTCCGAACGTTTTTAAACAAATATTAAAAATTGTCATTGAGTTTTACCAAGGTTGTGGAAATTTAATGTTATCTTGATTGCTTCTGTTCGAGGCTTATAAAAGATGGTTGATAGAACATGGAGAAGAGAAACAGCTTCCTGGTATTCCCTACAATTCTGAGCAAATGTTTTTTATTGCCTATGGCATGGTAATTACCTTATCAGTAATTAATTGAATATTAAAGATTAATGTTTGTATTCATTAACAAATTTAATTGGAAGAGACTCTGCAAAAAGATGACCGATGAAGAAGCCTCTCAACTTTTAATGATAGATACTCATGCACCAACTATATTCAGGTATTTTTAAATTAATTATGTTATGACTTTTTAAAATAGATGAATTTTTGCATCATAAAACGATGATTAGAAATTCTCAGAACAAATAAGTGCCACTCGGATTCCCCGGATTTAAATAATATGAGATGTTCATCTGCCATCTGATATGCGTTACTCTGTTACAATGTTTTGTTACTCTGTTTATGGTGAGATGAGGTACAAAAAAAAGTTGATTTTTTTGGGATTATGAAATAATATATAAATAGCCAAATTTGTTTCAGAAATCAGATCAATTTAATTATTATTATAAATAATTTTATTTATTGCTTTTGAATAAAAGATCATTGATTTATGCGCAAGAATTAAATAAAGGTTTAATAAAAAGTAATTCATTTGTTAATGTATTCCTTATTTCAATCATTTATCCATTCAATCGATTATTAAATGTCCACATACACAATGGTTATAATTTATTATTCAATGCCTTAAAATGTTTGAAATATTGAAGTATATTAAAATCTATAACAAAAATAAGTGTCCCACTGAAATAATAAAAAATTTGACATCAGTTTTATTACAGACATTTTTGAACGAATATCGAATTACATTTATGTATATTTTAATTAATAAAACGTTTCAAATTACTAAAACAGGATTAACATGTCTCTGAAGAACTTTAAATCTTTTTCCAAAGCTTTCAAATGCAAGGCCAATTCAGAAATGAATATTTCCGAGCGATGTAGAGAATTATGACATGACAATGGTGAAATAAAACGCTTACATAAAATTGTATCGATGAATATTAGAATTTATGTAATAAAATACCAATCTCCTTCAAAATCCATACAAATACATACAAAAACAAAACATTTTATGGGTCAGCAAGTTTCAAAGTTTTGATTTTTTTAATTTTAACTTTAAGCCGTTATATTAGAGACTGGGTTAAAAAACAATTCATGAGTATTCAAGATATGTTTGTAAATTTCAATTGCACAACAATATATTTAATAAAATACCAGTCCCCTATGATAAATATTTCAAACCTGATAGTATGTAATTAATTTTTGGTGAAATATTGCCTAATTACCACTACTAGCCGACATACAAAAAAACATCTACTCAGATTTCTAAGGAATTCCGGTGTAACAGCCGTAGTAGGGTGGCCCTTATATGATGAAAAAATTTTTTTTTTGAAAACATTAGGTCTGATCCTCTCAAATGTATTATGATACTTTAATGGCATTGCGTATTCGACTTCAGTGGCTTCTACAAATGCTTAAATTGATTAAATTGAGATTTTTTCAAATGGGGTATATTCTGACCTGCAGGGATATTGTCGGGCCAAATCTATTTTAAACCCCTGGGTATAGCTTAGCCTAGTACACTTTATCCAAACTAGTTTGGCCCATTCATTAGAAAAGTTTTCTATTATTATTACATTCATGTGATGATTTATTTCCGGTATTCTGAAGTTGTTACGTATGCAATGTATTGATTAAATTAACGCAGACACTAACAATTTAATTTAACCTTGTTTCTGGTTGAGTTGTTTTAAATTCCGTTTAGCATTTAGATGTCCAATAAGTAGAGGAAAATTCCCATTTAGAAATTCAATACAATTTTTCTATCGTGGGATAATTATTTTGAAATTACCAATTTTCTGAAATCAGCGGCATAACGAATATATTATTTTTTGAGTAATTTAATTGGTATAACACAAATCAAAATAACTCTAAAAACGAACATCCTTATAAATGCTCTGAAATTCTACAATCTGATGGGGCATTGCCGAAAGAGATTGATGTACCCTGCTTTATATTAAATAATTAACAATAATTCTGAAATGAAAATTATAATAAACTGTATTAAAAAATAACAAAATTACGAGTAAAGTAATAGTTCAATAACAGCGACCGATTTGGAGAACATTTGTTCCATTATTTATTGCAATGCCGCAAAAATATGAGGATCAGATAGGCAAATTCGAAAAGAATACTTGTAACACAATGAATGTTTATTAAAGAAGGCTTATTTTGGACCGCATGGGATATCAAGAAAATGGAAATACGTTGAAAAATGTGCACTTTGTTGACAATTTCGAAAATGTAATAACCTGCCGGAGTTCTTTATGCAAGGACATATTTTAGCAAAACGGCTATGAAGGATTGACTGACTTCTAGACATTATATTAATATTGATGATAAAAATTCAAAATATGTGTTTAAATAAAACAGCCATATAATTTTGCTACTAAATGTTATTTTATTTATTAGAATTATTTTCGCAATTTAAGAAAATTTAATGGATTGTCAACTCATCCAAAGTTCTGGCTTTAATGCAACTAAATTTCGTTGTTAGTTAAATTACGCATAACCATCGAGAAGCTCAGATGTAGAGACTACAGACCTTGCTACTAGCTAGCTATCATTAACTAGTCACCGATTTCTAGTTTATTACATTCTCCAGCGGGGGAACTTGGTGAAAAACTATTTTTTGGGAGAAATAAGGATGCCTCGGTTGGTCCTGGCTACTCTGGCGCTTTGACTCGGTATTGCAGTACAACCGGGAACGGCTTTGAAATTGAGTAGGCAGACCAAATAATCTCGGTATTCAACGTACTTTAATAAACTCCCAGCCTTAGGTGCAATCCCTAAATTACCTTTAAAATCTATGGCTATCTATCGACGTTTTGTATTTTTGTTCATTTGCGAAATGAGTTCAAATTGTGATAGTGGTCAATAAGCCTTTCAATGTGTGGGTCAAAATATAAAAACAATTTATTAACTCAAGTTTTGCAGTAATGTGGAGACCAGGACCTGAAGGATTTTTTTTATTTCGGACATTGTAAAAACAATATTTTAAAATGAACAAATAAATAATTTCAATAATAACAAAATCTGGTAGCGATTGCTAAATGTTGCAAATAATAAAATGATATTGATTAATGAGTGGTATTATTTAAGGATGAAACGAATTAAGTTCCCCTCAGAATTATGTTATTTGTTCAGTCACGACCAATTTTCGCTTATAATTTTCTAATCTCCTAGTTTTTTCATAAATTTTGATACAACATTAGACAACATATTCAGAAGGGGAAGTCTCTGAAAATGAAAAATTAAAAGAATTGCGGAATAAAATTACCTTTTTATAAAAATGGAAACAAATTAGGAGTTTCCATAAATCGATTTTTATTGATTCAGTCATCATGGCTCTCCTCATAAGAAGGCTATAAGTGATACGCGAAAACGGTCAGATGTTGCATTTGGATTATTTGCCATTCGTTTTGGAAATATTTGAAAAGCATGAAGTTGAGGTGCGAATATGTTATTACTTTATCTTTTTCTTTAGATGATAAGATTTCACAACTTCCAATCATGGCAATCAAAAATGGCAGACCATTTTCAGATTCCCCATTGTGGTTTCAACATCTTTAGTTTTCATTTGTTTCTCGTATACATCTTCCATCAGCAAGAAAAGTGAGATTAAACAACTAATTATCTTCAAAACATAATTAACTAAATGATTTTGTTTAACTCGTCTTTCAAATATCAATCCTTACATTTTTATAAAAGTTATTGATAAAAAAACGCATTTCTTTCTGTAAAGGACCTCACAAAGATGGGAGATGTGCAACTAAGGCTTGTGAAGCAGCAGGTATAAACACATTCAATTAAAGTTAACAACTTGAGAAAACTTTCGATGGGAAACAATGCATGAAAGACTAATGAATTCAAGTAAATTCTTTCAAATAGCTACGGATTTGAGGCGTTGCATGGACACAGATGTTAATCCGTGTGATGATTTTTACAAATTCACCTGTGGTAACTTCTTAAAGAAAGCCAAAATACCAGACGACAAAGAAAGCATTAGCGCTTTAACTGAGATTCAAAATAAATTGGATAAGAAACTCAGAGGTAGGTTGATGTTTGAGAAAATAATTAACGAAAATAATTATCTAATTCGCTTGGGAATTAACATTTTTGAGAATCAAACTAAGAGTTGCTAATTTTGCGGTCACATATTTTTGTGTCATTGATAATGTAATGGCATAAATATTAAAATCTGAATATTTTTAAAAATATCGAGCTTACTTAAATTAAATATATGTTTGAATCCATTTTTGAGCAATCTTTGAAAAAACGAAATGCGATAATTGCCCTTCTTACGAAAAATATTTACGAGGTTATTACAATTCCTGCATGAATTTGGGTAAGTTTACAGCTGTTAGTGTTTACCCAATGCATAAAATTTACTCTGATCCATCATATTAAGATAATAGGCATAATCAATTATTAAATATAGACATTAATTCTGGATGTCATTTTAAATCAACTATTCTAAATATTTTTCTGGTCATTTATTTTGAGAAAGTAATTGGAAAAAATATTAAAATGCTCTTTTTTGAAGTTTAAAAAATAAACATCTGTTCAAGATGTCATTGATCGAGACGGAGCCTCAGAAATGTTAGATTTGTTCAGAGAATTTGGTGGATGGCCTCTGGTAGATGATTCTTGGGAAGAATCAAAAGCTGATTTGACAAAAATTATTACTACCATGTTAAAATATCAACTGATGGGATTATTTTACTTCTTTGCTTACAACGATGAAAAAAATTCTTCTGCTCGGATAATTATTGTAAGTAAAATTATGATTTGCATGATTTTTTTGGTTCCAATTACTTAAACAAGACGTTTCAAGTTTCTTAAAAACAAAAGAAAGTACCGGTTATTATTAAAGACTAATGAAAAGTATGTTTTGATTATTTTGCGTTTAATGTAATTCATTCTGAAAATTTGACAGATGTATCAGCAGTCCCTAATGTTCCCCATAGATTATTACACTGATGAGAAACAAAAAGACAAATTGGATGCCTATAAAACTTTGATAATCAATGTTGCTAAACGTCTTTCAGGAAATAATGCCAAAATTGACAAAGAAAAAGAAGTCAGCAAAATGTTTACGTTCGAAAAAAATTTGTCTAAGGTTCAACAGATCTACTCAATTTAAAACTCATGTTCAAGCTCACATAGTACAATTCTTACCATAGATTGTGTTCCCGCCAAATAAATTAAGACACCAAAATCAACAAAAGATAACTTTGGGTTCTCTTGCGGAAAAATTCGATAAGGTAAGCTTACTCCTACTCTATTTCGATTTCGCGAATTCTGGCGTACCACTTAAAGAAAGCATGAAAATGAATTGTTAAATTGTTAATTTTTATTGGCATTACCAGGTTGTAGATATGAGTTTTATTGCCAAAACATTATTTGAAGGACTAAACATTACAATTGATACGCAAGAATCCATTGGAATTTACGGCATGGATTACTTTGATAAGTTGGTGATCCTTTTGAAAAAAACTCCAAAACGGTAAATATTTTCATTTGTCTTGTCATTCCAGGCTAAAGAAATAACACATTACTTTTTCTTCAGCATCGTCGTGAATTATTTAACCTGGCAAATGTTTATTAGATTGTTTATTGCATTGCCGAAAGAATATGAGGATTTTATAATTGAATTCGAAAAGGTATTATTCTAATTATATTTATAACAATCTAGATTAAAGTTTGTAGAAAATAATTAAGTCGAGTTAGAGTTAAATTAAATCTGGTTTAGATTACATCAGGTGTATCTAAAATGGAACCACGATGGAAAAGATGTACTTCTTTGGTTGCAAGAGAGTTGTACAAACCTTTGGGAGCCATTTATGCAAAAACATATTTTAGCGATACGGCTAAGGAAAAGGTTTTTAGCCATTCAGTTTTATCATTGAATCTTATATAATTGAATACCATTTATCTAATGAATAATACCAATATTATTGACTCTGTAGGTAAAGAAAATAATAAAAAACCTTAAGAAAACCTTTAAAGACATGATTCTCAATGTCGCATGGCTCAGGAATTCTACAAAATCGAGTGCACTGAAGAAGGTCACTTTTGAAATGTTCAAACTTAATAAATTGTATAATTACAATGATTTTAGTTAAACTCAATGCGAGAGCACATTGGATATCCCGATTACTACGACGACAAAAAGAACTTGTTTGAGAATATGTTTGACAGGGTGATATATAATTTTAATTAACATGGCTTCAAAAAAAAAAAATTAAATTCTTTAGATATAAATATCGCGTTCAGATCAAAGGGGATGATTTTGAATCTAAATGCTTCCTACGAAAACATCTTGATTTCCTATCACTTGTTAACAATGAAAACCTAAAGTTGTTGAGGAAGAAAGTGGAACCCCATAAGTGAGCACATATAGCATTTATTTTTAATCCATTTTTCTTTTCCTTTTATTGAGCCGAACGAACGAACAAAATATATTGTTATAACCCTGGCGCATAATTAAATAAAATAATTAAGGAATAATTAAATTTGTAATGCTGCATTTAATCGTCATATTTATAATCTTTTGAAACGCAATTCAGCAGAACTAAATTAAGTTTTGTAAGATCTCGCAAGATTCCAAAATCTCACACCAGATTCAACAAGTCTTACAGTTCCATACAAATTCTCAACTCGATTATTCAGTTCAGTTAATTGAATACTTGCACAATAAACTTGCTAAAAAAAAACTTCCCAAGTTAATGGACCCCCGGTTTGTTTCAATATGTTCAACATAAGCAGAAAATAAAATCACATCGGTTCAATGGAGAGTCCTAAGGGAACAACATACCTCTATCTGGACTTACCATACCATATGTTTTTCGAAACATTGTTAATTAAATATTGTGCGTGAGGTTTGAAGGTAAGATATTTCTCTTAAAAAATTCCAAATGTCAAAACGAGATGGTGTGAAGTTTTCATTACGAATGTGGTGGTCGTCAAGGAATAATTTAAAAAAAAAAAACCTTGTGCAATATATGACAAAATAAAAATATTTCACCAAACATAATCATGTAATAATGTATTACTTATTTCAGGCCTGACATGGAAGTAGCAGTCATCAATGCCTTTTACAATACTCCTACGAATGAAATTGGTAAGTAATCATTACGTACGATTTGCAAGATGACGATCTAAGCAATAGACATCTGTTTTTCTTCACGTTTTATGTAATAACGCTTTGAAATGTAAACTAAATAAAATAATATGGAAAGTGTTAAGTGTATTTTAATGTTATTAACGCAATAGCATTTTATCTTGCTAAACTTTAAAATAATCTTCAATGAAGTGACTCTTTGACAAAATATTTCAGTGTTTCCTGCCGGGATATTGCAACTGCCTTTGTTCTCAGAGGCCATTCCGATGTTAGCGTAAAGTTTTATGAATTACTGAAAATATTGTTAAAAATTTACAAAAGTAGAAATCACTTTTATAATCGAAAATTATAATTAAATGCGTACCATTTAAATCAATATACAATTTAAAACTTACAAAGGTATCTTAATTTTGGCGGGATAGGATACGTCATTGGCCATGAAATTACGCATGGATTTGACGATGACGGTAACAAGACTTTTATTTAATAATTTTTTAAGTTGTACATGCCAAGCTTCAATTAAGTACATCTTGATTTTATTTATCACATCGTTTGAATTTATGACTGAAGGTCATCGATACGATAGCAACGGTAACCTGCACAATTGGTGGGGAAAGACAGACAGACAAAAATTTACCGAAGCCAGCAAATGTGTGGCAGAATTGTATAGCACTTTTGTTGTTGAAGAACTTAAAGAGAAAGTGAGATGATTAAATTGAAATGAAAATAAGTTAATGTTTCATTATTTTTTTTTCACCTTTAGGTGAATGGAAATCTTACGCTCGGTGAAAATATAGCAGATAATGGAGGTCTAAGAGCGGCTTTCAAGGTAAACTAAAAGTTATTTTGGTGCACAAATAAGAGAATCTAAACTTGAAAATATTAGTAACGATGAGGGTTATCTTCATTCCAGGCTTACAAAAGTTGGGTGCAAAAAAATGGTGATGAGTTAAAACTTCCTGATCTTGAATATACTCCAGAGCAACTATTTTTTATTAACTTTGGAAGGGTAAGCTAACAAATATATCTAACACTCTACGTATCTCTCGCTCTCTCCCTCTTGATATTATAAAGATATATATCATGATATATGGAAATAACATGATAAACTTAAATATAATTTAATGTCGTCCGTATTATTAAAAAAAAACAAAGTTAAAAATTTAAAATATTGTTAATATTAATACTAAAATATAAATAAATATATTGTAATAAACGGCGGGGCTTAATTTATGCCGAGTTTATTGTTGGGATGTTCCAGCAAATATTCAGTTATCAACTGAGTGGTATTAACTGTAAATACCACGCTTAGCAATAATCCTGCTGCNAATACTTCTGTCTGAGATTTTATGATCGCCGTAGAACTAAAAGATAGTGAATATAATCGAAAACTAATTAAACATAAATATAACTTTAAAAATTAATTGATGGCATTTTCAGGGTTATAACAATATATATATATCATGATTTTACAAACTGGAAAATAATCTAGTTGTTAAACCTTCGAAAGACACTTTGTGAAAAGACACGTCTCGAAGTTTCAGCTCTGAGCCTCAGAATGAATTATCACTCTCCGAATCAATTCAGGTTAATTTATTGCTTCACATTATGCTTTATTTTGAAAATAAGATATCTTAACTTTAACAAGCATTGTTTAGGATCATTGGGCCAATAATGAACATGGAAGAATTTTCTGATGTTTTCAAGTGCCAAGCTAATTCGTCAATGAATCCAGAAAACAAATGTAGGGTATGGTGACTGGCATCACGACATTCCTTTGAAAAATCCTCAGTAACTGGACACTTTTTAAAATCCAAACTTAAATATAAGTTAATGCCATCCGTCTTACTAAAAAATAAAGTTTAAAATTTCAAATATTTTTAATATTAATACTAAAATTTAATTTGTAATTTATAAATAAGAGTGTTGAAATAAATTAATCAAACAAAAATATGTGTTAAATAAATCTTGTACTACTGCAGAAAGAATTTGATCATTTCACTTCCTGAAAACTTTAAAAAGAAATTGGAAACCTTGTAGTTTTTAAACACTCAACTGAATTGTAACGATTTTTCGACTGCAACAATTTAATGTTAATATACTTATCCATCCAAGTATAAAAGTTATACTTATGTCTTAGTTTTTCTTTACATTTCTTATATATTAAAATACACACAGCTATACAGACTTGTTAAACAAATTCAAATAACTTGTCAAACAACCGAATAACTTCCAACATTAAATTGTTGCAGTCGAAAAATCGCTACAATCTATTGATGTGGTATTTAAAAAACTTTGGATAATAAAGTAATAGACTTAGATTAGATATTGTTGATGCGATCTGAGCAAGTGATAAGTTTATCCACTGAAACGCCAAATATTTTTTACATGTAACACGACTGACTAGACTTCTACAAACATTGATTTGGGAATCACATGCTATTTTTTGGTTTCCTTGATGAATTAAAATGTAGCTAGTTTTTTAAGGTTTAATGAAAGCTCAATATAGTAAACGAATTGTAAATAGAAATTAGGTCAGTATTTTCTAATTACGCAAAATAAATCGTTTAAGTCATTTCCGGAAATAAAGAGATTTCTGTCATCAGCAAATATTAGGTTTGCAACTAAGTTCCGCCGTTTTTTTACATTGTAACATTCCGCAAAACGGCGGGAACTTAGTTGCCAACCTAATAGAATGCAGTGGAATATTTTTGAAACTGTAGGAAATTGACGAACTGGAGTAGAACCTTGAGGTTCCATAATTTATTTGAGAAATTGATGACATAATATTGGACTTGTTATAGCAGACTGGTTGAGATCAACTTGTTTAAGTAGTCTCGCAGTCATAACGATGGGGCCTGTCAATAATTAAATTGAAAAATTCTGATAGAACAAACTTACCACTCATAAATAGATTATTAATTATATTTAAAGATTTGTGATCAAACGGGGAGTACGAATTGTTTGTAACTTTCATTCGCAAATTCTGAAACGAAGCATGTTTAAATTTAAATATCTTGCATATAGTAAAAATAAATTGGCTAAAGTTATTTATCAAGGTATCTTGATTGTTGATTGTAATAAGCTTGCGCTTCCTTAGGACTGACCCGTGACACTTTATTTCGTTTGTATTTTGTTTATGTTAATTGATGTATATTAATTGATTAAGTGTAATTGTATCATTCACTTAGTATTTTAATTTATATCTATGTAGGACGTAACACTGACGGAACATGTGCAACTGTGGCTTGCATATCAGCAGGTAGACTCTCGCAAGAAATATTTCCTGCCTTATAATATTTTTGTATAAAGCTCGTACAAATGTACATGTCCTTCGTTAGATTCGTTAAATTTTACAGTAATATTTAACTTTATCATTAGAATCAATATCTCATGATAAAACGCTAAACAGCATTACTATTATTATTATTATTATTATTATTATTATTATTATTATTATTATTATTATTATTATTATTATTATTATTATTATTATTATTATTATTATTATTGTTATTGTTATTGTTATTGTTATTATTATTGTTATTATTATTGTTATTATTATTATTGTTATTATTATTATTATTATTATTATTATTATCATTAGCATTATTATTGAAGACAGAATATCTTTAGAAGGCAAATGATGACTTTAATTTAAAAATTAATTTCGCTGCTGACTTAAAAACATGGACACATAACAATATTGACCAGAGCTTATTGCACTTAGGTTCGACAAATCCTTGAATATGGTTCCCCGGTCTGGAGCCCCACAAGCAGCTCATAACTTAAGTCTTTTGAGGGAATTCTTAAATTAAGATAACAAATTTCATTTCGTCAGATAATTTCTGTTGGAAATTTGTTTTATTTGAAGGTAAACGAATTTAAATTTTAATTTAGTTTTTGCAAATTCGAGGACAAAAAATACATAAAGATGTTGATGAATTTCCAATAAGTTTTGAGGAATAAATTTCTAAATAAATTCTACTCATGAGAAGAACACAAGTACAAAAACGTCCGCTGAAAAGAAGCGGATGATAAATTCTATCTGAAATAAAAATAAAATATAATAAAAACGAAAAATTGCCCGGAGATTTTTTATTCGGCTTGCTTGGTGAGAAATACTTTGCATAACATTTAAAAATAATTAATTAAAGGTGGAATCGGAGTGTTTTCAGTTTAAAAATAAATACTTGATTTCATCGAATTTGCTTCGCGTTCAAAGGTTGCTGACAACTCTGAAATTCGATGCGAAATTCTAGTAAATTCGTCTCGTTATCAAAGTTTAATGAATTTCAGGAATTCGGATGTATATATAAAACATTTTCAAACTTTTACCCTCTATTTCTTTTTGACGTAGACGAATAATATGACAAAAATATTGTTACGACTTCTGGCAGCATGTGTCATTTTGGTTCAACGGTCTTTTGGAGGTTGTATCTAATTATTAATTATTATTTATTTATTTATTCTCAAAATAAAGAAACGCGACTTAATTTGAAAGGATACCTTGATTCATTTGGCTGACCATTACCAACATATTATTTTAGATTGTGATGGTTAAACTTTCTTCTTATTCTTGTTATTACTAAGGCTGTCAAGAACCTTTTCATTACATTACATTTCATGAAAACAAATGTGCACGAGGAATTTATTTTTCAACCTTCTAAGAAGTTAACATTCCTATTGATTTAATTGATATTTGAGTTTATTTTGCAGAAAATGAAGATATTTGTTACAGTCAGATGTGCAACAGTTCCGGTGAGTCTTTGGATCCAATAACATTTAAATTGTAATAAATTTTGTTGTGACGTGAGGTATTGTGTGTTGGCATGCAGGTTGGTCGAATGTGTTTCGTTCTTGCATGCGGTCGTAATAGCAACAGTCGTAATGTGTCGCTTTCTTAACCCAGCCTGCACCGCCAGGGAGCGCCCTCTGGTAGGGGCGCTATATAAATGATATATCGATTAAAAAGTGCCTTCACATCCCATTCGGATGCATACGGCACTCAAAAGATCGGCTAAATAAATACAAATGTATATGGAATTGTTTTGAGAATTCTCGCGTGGTACGTTTGGTTTGGTAATTGTCTTGTATCAAAAAGTTGTCGAAATAAAGTTGAGCTTAATACGAAAGACCAAACTTTAAATACCAATCATTAACAAAAATAAAATTTACTTACAGACCGTTAAATCACTTTTATTGAATAAAATTTTGCTACATTGGGTTTCCCATTTTAGCGGCAAGTCTGTTGGAATTCATGGACTTAGATGTTGATCCCTGCCAGGACTTTTACAAATTCACTTGCGGAAACTTCCTGAGAAATTTTGAACTTCCAGAAAATAAACTGAGATTGTCTTCATATCAATTTCTTGAAGAGGAACTCGATAATAAAGTCAAAGGTTGCATTTACCCACTAATTTCTTAACTAAATATATTTTTAATTTAATTTATAAATTATTAAATAACTAATCAATTAATGAATATACTATTTTACCAACTATTGCTATAAATGTATTTAATCATTCATAATTTTATTCTGGCAAACTGTTAATAGGTGTTCTAGAAAGTCCAGTTGGAAGCAATCCTCCTTTGTTTGAAAGCGTCACAAAAACCTTCTATAAATCCTGCATTAATACTGGCAAGTTTGTATTTCTAATTGCAAATCGATAGTCTTGTTATTACATATGTGATTTTTTTCTTAAAAGATGCCATTGAAGAAAAAGGCACAACACCATTATTCGAACTACTCCACAATTTGGGAGGATGGCCAATTATATCCAACAATTGGAACGAAAGCAGTGTTAATTTAACTTCAGTTCTGATCAACTTGCATGATTTGGGTTTTTCAGAATTCTTTGCCATGATAGTTTATGTTGAAGAAAGGAATTCAACTCTTCAACTTCCAGTGGTCAGTCCGATGTCTATTTCATGGCTTAATTCACTTAACACTAATAAAGACATTTTGAAGTTTTAGTAGTATAATTTATTAGTATAATTAAAACAATTAATAAAACATTTGAATGAGCAACCATTAACAATAAAATGTATAATTTTTTTTACAGATTTTTCAGCCAGCAGTTACATTTCAAAAAGATGATTACTCGGCTAGTTTGAATAGTACTAAAATTAACCACTTGAGGACTTATATAACAGACACGTTGAACCTGCTGACCAATTCTTCCAATAACGACAGAAGAGCACACGAAGTAGAAGAGATATTATCATTTGAAGCAAATTTATCAAAGGTTCGAGAATATCAACGTGATCCATAAATACAATCTGAATTAACTTTACCTTTCTCGGTAATAAATACAATGTAACCTTTCTCAACAACTAGATCTTGGTTGGTCCTGAAGAAATGAGAGTCAAAAGACAACTACTTACTACAATGAGAAACCTCAGTCGAAGCTTCAATAAGGTTTTCCAACGATCGATTGAAAATAAATAAACATATAGTACTTTTTTGAGTGTTCATTTGCAAAAAAAAAAAACTTTTACGGTGTTAATGGATTCAGTGGAGACAATGATAAATAAGTGTCATTCTTTTATGTTTCAGTCGGTTCAGTTTGAAGTTTACATTAAAGGAGCTTTTGGAAATGCTGGAATCAATGTCTTACCGAATCAATTAATGGAGTTATACTATCCATCTTACTTTGAGAAACTGCCTCAGCTTTTAGAAAACACACCTCCTAGGTTTGCGGTTTACACAAAAGTGTTTTATTTATGTTTACAGCATTCTTAATTGGAACTGGATTTTATAATTAAGTCCCAGAGATTTTTCAGCAGAAAAGCTTTTAATATTTATCCAGAATAATAATCAATTACTTGATGTGGACCCTCGTCAAAGATCTCACACCAACTTTGCCAGGAGCATTTCAAAATATCAAAGACCAATTTGGCAAGGTCAGCAGTGTTTTAGTTGGGGGTTCAAATTATGGAAATGTAATTAGACACTTAAATAGAACGAGCATACTTAAAAGATACATGGTTTCAGAAAGAACTGAAATTGAAGAGTTAACAAAGTTTAAAATCCGTATTTACTGTTCTTAGTCAGTTTACGGTGTTTCTGGGGGAAGTCCTCGCTGGAAAAGCTGCCTCTCGTCTACCAATGAAGTTATACCGGGGCCTGTCGGTGCTTTATATGTAAAAGAACATTTCAAGTCGTCCGCCAAAGAAAAGGTTACCAGAAAATTAGAAATCGCTTTAACTAATGTAGTGTAGACTCAATCCTTTTGGTAAATATGCTGTCAGTCGTAAGAATGTACGTTATTTATTGTGTTCGCTACAGGGTTTTTTTTTTATTGCTTTTCCATTATCAAACCGACATAACGTAGGGGCCCGAAATTTCTCTCGGCGGCCCTGGCTCGTGACATTAATTTATAAATTTAAAAATGTGTTAATTTTTTAAATTTTATTGTAATAATCTTGATATCTCCAGATGTTGAATTTAATTGAAGAACTCAAAAACGCATTCAAAAACATGATCAACGAAAATGTGTGGATGACCCAAGAAACGAAAGAAATGGCAAGAGACAAAGTATATCTGCTGCTTTTTTTCAGCGAATTAATTTAATAATTGGAAAAATTCAAATAAAATTAATAATTATTAAATAATTAAACAATATATTTTAAGTTTTAATTTTGGATATTTATTTAACAATCCATCAAAAGTCCCACGAAACATGGTTTGTCGTTTTACAGGCAAATGCCATGAGAGAAAAGATCGGTTATCCAGATGAATTTCTGAGACACGATTATTTTGAAGATGTCTTGCTGAGGGTTATTTTGTGATGAAAAAAAAAGCATAAACATTTTATTATGAAAATAAAATTATTAATAATATAATTAACAATCGGTGAGGCACTAAATAGAAAGTTTACCAAATGAAATCGATTCATTAATTCAGGATGCGATGGACGTCGAATCTTTCTTACAAAATTGGATTTATCTGAGAAAATGTGGCACAAGAGAAAACCTCATGCACTTGGAGAAAAGATTCAGTAATGAGAGGTGATTCAAATTTATGAATTTCAAACATTTTCAAAGAAATTATGCTAATTAATTTTATTCATTCTGTCATAACTTTAGAAATAAAAAAATATATTTCAAACATTTTTGAGAGAGAAAATTATTTTCTGTATGTTTATAATGAAGTAAGTCTAACGACGAATGAAGTTTTATTCGTTGCATCATTGCGTTATAATTCGTAATCTCCAAATACATTTCCAGCTTTTTGATGCCAATTGCAAACGTCAACTCCTACTACTTGCCCAACCTAAATGCGATTGGTGGGTGTCACGTGACATTGAAGTATTAATCAGACAAAGTCTTCATGATTCATTGCCTTCAATACTTACATATTACTATATCTAAGCTCTAAAGTCACTTAAAGTTTCAATTAATTTTTAGAATTTCCAGCAGGAATATTGCAGTTCCCTTTTTTTAACGAAGAAGTTCCAATGTAGGTTTCTGCGATAAAAAAAAAGGGGGTTAAAATACTAAAAACTATGTTTTTTTTGTTGTTGTTTTTTTTTAAGTTAAATAAACAATTTACAAATTTTATTGCAATTGATTGTGTTTGCGTGTTACCTCAAAAGGTACCAAAATTTTGGAGGTATAGGATACGTCATCGGACATGAAATCACGCATGGTTTTGACGACAATGGTAAGCTTGCTTATTTTGTTTAGGGATGTTATTTTTAATAATAACAATAACAACAACAACAACAATAACAATAATAATAACAGTAATGAATTTGTGTAGCGCCGTAAGCTTAAGTATCAGAGCTTAAGTAAGAGCGCTTAGACCATTCTGTATCTTTATTATTATTATTATTATTATTATTGTTTGACAAATTTAAAGTGGCGTAAGTCCTAAAGGACTTCAAGACCATCTTTGTCTCCCAGAGGCGCTTTGTGGTGCTGCAAGCTGGGTTGCGAACACGACTGTTGCATTTACCGTATCTCGCAAACCTCTGAGCCAACTTTGCATCCAAGTTCTGAATGCAGATTTTGTTAATCTAAAAAATGATTTCATCTTGATCATATGAAACTATGCTTTGAACATCTCAGGAAGGTTGTACAATAAGGATGGAAATGCCCTCCAATGGTGGAAACCTGAAGATGTGAATAAATTCGTCAACTTAAGTCATTGCTTTGTCGATCTTTTCAACGGATTCGTCGTCAGAGAAATCAACGAAAGCGTGAGTTTAGTGACGATGTTGAAACTTATTTAATTAAGTATTAAATAATAAACTATACATTAAATTGAAGATTCTATTATTCTACTATTATTTTTATTATTAATGTATTACGCCGAAAAATTACTTCCAATCCAAAGTGAAATTGCCTATTAAGACATCTCTATATATCTCTAAGAATGTCAAGGCAATTGTCAAAAAATAATATAAATTTTTTTTCTTTTCACAGGTAAATGGTTATTTGACCTTAGGAGAAAATATCGCCGATGTCGGGGGATTAAAAGAATCATTTCTGGTCTGGTGAAGTTATTTTGATGCTTTATTGAATTAGTGCTTTTAACTATTTCATGCAATTAATAAGGCCTACAAAAGCTGGACAACGAAGTTTGGAATCGATTCTCGCTTCCTGGAATTGAATATTCTCCTGAACAAATGTTCTTCATTCATTTTGGAAAAGTTTGAATTCACCTTGAATGGCGCCTGTTTTTAAATTCTTTTCAATAATTTGATTACTTTATTTATAGATAAATTGCATGAAAGCAAGGCCCGAAGTTGATTTGCTTCTCATTAAAACTGACAACCACTCTCCTGCTGAATTCAGGTAATGACATTTTATGTATAGGGTTACAAAAAAGCATTTTTCACCTTTGCGTAGCATTGAAAACAATCTTATGCTTTATATTTTTACATACTCAAGTTTTCCATTTCGAATTTTCTTTCAGGGTGAACGGAGCTCTGATGAGCCTGAAAGAATTTTCAGAAACTTTCAACTGTCCGAGGAATTCAGCTATGAACCCGGAAAGTAAATGTCACATCTGGTAGTTCAGATGGACAAACGTTGAGAAATTATGAATTTATCTCTCAAGATTTGTAGCAAAATTAGATGATCGAACATCTTAGAAAACCTAGAAAAACGTAGAAAAACTGATTTTGAGACGTTAATGCTTTTCTTTTTTCAGTTACAAATTATATTTTTTAACGATGTGACCTTGGCGCCTCTGACGCTATGCAAATGGCGCATTATAAATTAACTATTATTATTATTATAATTATTATTATTTAAGTTGTCAGTGACCTTGATTAGAAATGGTTAATAGGTTTTATACAATTTAAACTGCAGACTTTTACTTTAATCTAATTTGTTTACATACTTAGAACAAATTTTGATTCAAATTTCAAAACGAAATAGCACTTAAAATCTCAGTTTGTTACAGAATATCATTTAAAGTCAAAAGGTATTCAATACCACTCCTGCCTAATTTATTTATCTTCACCTAACAAAGCTAAATTGTTTGCAATAAAATATTTGTGGTTTTAGCTTGACTATTCTTATTCACATTGAATTCCTCTTAGAGCTATCAAGCCTACAAATTTTAGTCACAATCGAGAAATTCGTCATAAAGAAATTTTATATTTTGTACAAGTTTTAACGCTGTTTCGAATATGATTGCAACTAAAACAAGTTTCAATCAAACAGATATTTTATATATTTTCGGTACTTTCAATCTAAGTTCAAATATCTAGAGCTCCCATCGCCAAAATGGTTGTCAATCGATACCAGGTGTTAAACAAAAACAAATTTGAGGGCATGTCAGAAAGCGGTGATGTCGATTTTTCATGGCATCAGACATCGCAAGGGAAAGATTTAATATCAAGTCTCAGACAACCTTTTGGTAAATGTTTTTTACCAAAAATATTTGATAAATTAAATTTTTTAATTTTGAACGTCTTCATAAATTCGACAGGAATTTTCGAAAAACCATTGGCTATCCAGAATACCAACTACGACATTTTAGAATATAAACTTTTACTCTACGGAAAAAGTGGAGTTGGAAAATCTTCTCTTGTGTCAAAACTTCTAAATTGTCCCATCCAGCCAAATTATTATGAAACACCTGGTTTGCCTTCTTTTGCTCGATTGAATTTCAGCATTATACAGATTAGCAGTGGAATATTATAGGTATTGAGATGTCTACCATAAATTGGCCCATCAAAATGGTGAACAGTGGACTGGTGACAATATTCAAACTCAATTTGTGGGATATTGGGGACAATGCTTTAGTGAGATACAGCCATTTCAATAGTGTAAGATCTGATGACAAATTTGTCGAATTGGTAGAATTGACTTCTTGTGTCTAAATTGTTCTAAATTCTTAACAGCTATGCAGAGGGAATCTTGATGGCATTATATTTGTGTTTTCTTTTACTGATAAATCAAGCTTCATTGATGTCACCAAGAAAGTTGTCCTGGAAGAAAGTGGATTGTGCAAGTTCATTGTTGGATGCAAGTATCCTTGCAAATACTCACATAGAAAAACACACATTTTAAAAATTGAAATTATTCTAGTTTTTTACTAAATCTTGTTAGGCAGTTTATTTGTTCAGTTGCTAAATATCAAAGATGTGTATCATCCCATACTTCATTGCAAAATTGTCAGTTCATGCTGTAACTAGACCTTGCAATTTATTTTTTTATATTTGAACAAATCACAGGATTTTATTTTGAGAGCTAACTCCCCAGTGAATGGGGATGTGCATCAGTTTACTTTCCTATTAGGTCTTGAAGGTTGGATTCTATGGAAAACGAGGTGACATTAAAAGAAGTCAAAGAATTTGGAGAATTTTGGAGAAATAGAATATTCTCTTCATCTCTGACACCAGGTACCGAAGAGGTTGCCGAAATACTGAACAACATTTGCTCCCAATTGTTAAAACAAAACAAGAGGCCATCAAATGTGCAGCCTCAAAGATCCTGAATGTGATAACTTCCATTTTGCTTTTGTTCCACAACTGATGCAACTCTTTCCATTATTTTAATGATTTGCATTTATGTTATCATGAACGGTCTGAGAACCCCAAGAATTGTTGAGGAATGATTTTCATGATTAAGTGAATAATTTGAATGACTTGGATTTTAAAATTTTAGTAGTTATTTTGGAATCCCCAACAAAATGCACATAAAACAATAAAATGGTGAGGTTATCCACTTTTTATTAAAATTCACAAGGTCTGTGATGAGTTGCCGATGACCTGTTGGTTGAATGACAAATGACCTGGTGCAGCTTTGGGAAGGGTTACTGGCTCGAGTCCCTAGAGGTTCCATTTATGTGGAAGATGCATGCCCGTCACTTGCTTGTGGTAGTCCAAGATGAGTGTTGATGCTCTTACCTGTAACATGTGGAGACCTACAAATCTTCCTAGCTTAAGATATTTTTCTTAATTCTTCTAACTACGAAAGTAGATTTCCCTTTCAAATGCCCAAAGGAATTCTTGACTATGGCATTAAAAATCTGTGGGACCATATTGTGGAAACTAAATAAATAATAAATAATAATGTTGTCTCTAAGAAAGTAAATCAAGCGAAACTACCTGCTTTCCAGTCAGAGATGGATGCCCACAGAGGCAGATAGGGGATATGGTTTATTAGGAATTGCTAGGACAGTTCAGCATTGAGCATAATCATTATCATGGGCATTGCTACCACATGTCTTGTTATATTGTCATAAAGGATTTTATATCTTCAATAAAAGAGGCGGCTTGCTTGGATGCTCTGAACTTCACTGTCTGCTCTTTTCCTTGTCTGTCTATATTCTTTATGACATCTGCAGTGTCACAAGCATCACCAGCTTCCCTGAGAGTTATGAAGCATTCTTGAACTTCCTCTGTTCATTTTGAGACTGCTCTGTGTTTGGCAACCCTCCTCACATCAATTGCTAGTAACTTTGTATAATGAGCACAACAGAGGACAAGGCATTTCTACTTTTATCCAATTGAGTGCTCATAAGCAATATCCAAATAATCCAGAATATTTAGTCCAAAAAAGGAATCTAATATCATGCTTAATGATGCTCTGCAGAAATTGAGTGCAATGGCCCTGAAAATGGGCTGTTTATGGTTTTCTCTATTTATAAACTCTTAATTAAACTTGAGCTATGGTCAGGTAAACCTCTGAATGTTGACTGCTCAAACTGTCAAAAATGGGAAGAATTTTTTCTTTCCAGTGCATCACCATATAAAAATTCTTTGCTGACAGAAATTTAGCTTTCTCACTATGGAACCCATTGCATCAAAGTGAAGAATTGGAAAAATTCCATGTTTTCCCACTAAGTTTGCAATTTGAGCTAGCTCGGAGCTCACCAATATGACTACTGCATTAAATGTGCAAGTTTGGGCAACCAGGACATTTAATGTTTCTGTCAGAACAATCCAGAACAGGCAGAGCAAGAGCAAGCCAGAATATCAAACAACTTGTTCTTGCTTTTAATCATGAGTTTTCTAGCAGGTGACTTTATTATCTTTGCATTCCAGGCAATTACATCATCATAAAACCGTGATAACGCTACATATATAATTTTATCACTCATTAAAATGAATCTAGGGTTGCAGCTGAACCAGATTTTATCAATTCTTGTGAGGCAATTTTCAAGATATCTTGTTTATCTTTTACACATTCAGCATATTTCAATTCATAAATGAATCGTGCCACATCTTTAGTTTTCAATGAAAACTTTTCATCTTTAGATAGGAAGGTCTGAAGTTGGAAGATCTGAAGGAGAACCACCAGACTTTTCTGATTGTCTGGTTATTCTTCTCTTTGCAGGCATTATTAACTGAGAATGTTCTTTATCGGAAAAAAATTTCAAATTGCTAATATAACTCACCGGTAAAACCGTAAGGTGGTGGTGGTTAATTAACGACCATTTCTTTACTAGATGATTAGGACGGGGTAAAACCGTAGAAGCCGCCATTATTAATATTCATAACAAAATTAACCCCGCCCACAAATGATTAAAAGAAAATTTTGTTCAATTCATAAATAAAGTAAATGTAACAAATTATGTTGAAATATGAAATGTTTTTATTTTTTGACTTTAAAATTTTTATCGAAAAACTTTTCGC
Source organism: Hirudo medicinalis (assembly GCA_011800805.1). Classification (NCBI taxonomy): domain Eukaryota; kingdom Metazoa; phylum Annelida; class Clitellata; order Hirudinida; family Hirudinidae; genus Hirudo; species Hirudo medicinalis. Next base: position 36,923 of record MPNW01000221.1, on the reverse strand, counting down.
CATCAAACAACAACTTCAGGTGAGCTTATTTCCTTTTACCTGAATTAGATAGGATTACAAGATGCTTCCAGCGCGCATTGGAACTCACCCGGGAGTATTATTCATTCTGAATCAGTCCTTTTAAGGGCTTCAAACAATCCTTTTAGGGGCTACACTAATTATCGATTTAAGCACTGTTGTTTAGTTCATATTTCAACTCAATTGGTTTCATCTGATTTATAAAGTAAAAAAATTACTTTTAATCATTTGGTGGGCGGAGTTAATTTTGATATGAATATTAATAACGGCAGTTCCTACGGTTTTACTTAAGTCCAAATCATCTCAGTTATGTAAGAAACTTTAATAAAATAAACAAACAAACGTTTTAACCGAACTCACCATTATATTATTCATCACAGTTGTTTAAAAGTTCTTTTTAATATAATATTCAATTTGAAGCTAGTCGGAGTAAGATAATTTGTGTTTGCAAAGAAACATGCGAATAATTAGGCGCGTTAAGTGGCAAAACATTTTGTTAATGTTCGGATTGGTTTTTTTTTTATAAGGAAGATTAATTTTAATGATTATTTCAATTTTTTGCACAAAAATGTTACTTAATGTGTTTTTTTATTACTCCAGCCTGAAAATTTTAATTTTGAATAATTGCTGGTACCTAACATACAATTATTCCACTATTTGAACGCTTAACGATTTAAGCGGTAATTAAACTTTAAAAGAAACATTTAAAAAATAAAATTATTTTTACTTGTTTTGGTTTACATAAATTGGTTTAGCAATAACCTTTATTTTGCAGGTGAATTATTTAATTCACAATATTCGCCATATTTATTTTGAGCAATTTACGGACATGCGCAAATGTTTTAATGCTGTTTGTTTATCTTATTTAAAAGTTTTGGGCATGTATTTTACGAGACCTTTTCTCAAATGCAGCGATTGATTAATTTGATTTGTTTACAAATCATGTTTGTCGCCGTTGCGTAAGGATAACACTCAAAGCAAATTTCGTTCAATTTCTCTTGGATCTGCACTTTTTTTTTGCAAATGTTTGGGACAGCGAGCATGGATTCGTTGAAAAAACTTGGTAATAAATTCCGCCCTTAATGATTTTTGTAAATATCAAGCCGGACGCATAAATTAATAAATGAATAAATTACTTTTTGATTTAACAGGAAATCTAGTATCTGCACTAATATTTAAGCGCAAGCCATCGCTTTGTAGAATTAACATGCTACAAACATATTACGTATGGGTTCTAGACATTTATTAGTGAGCCTAATGATGACCATTATTACATTTTTCATAGGCACTACAGAAGGTTCTAAAAACAGTGCTTCTCCGAAGGTTAGCATAAAGTTCAAGGTACCACCAAGAAAACCATTAGACACACCTTCCAAAGCACTGATTCTTCAAGCATCTCCAATGACATCTGCTGGCAAAAAACTGGTGCAGTATGATAGTGACTCTGAAGATGATGGCTTTAACAATGTTCAAAATCGCTCAAAGCGTCATCATGCACAAAGCAATGATGAAAAAATTTACAAAAATGAAAGCACAGCATCGACAAAAAACATGAAAGGTGCAGAGAACTCTAAATCATCTGTCAACTTCAGTTCAAAGCGAGATGCGACTCACAAAAAAGAATCATCGCCTTCTGAAGGTTATTCCAAAAGAATCCATGGTGACTCTAAGGCTTCCAAAGATAATCACAAGTCAAAAGAATCCACAGAGAAATTGCCCTCCGACAAGTCACGGGATCATAAAAAGAATGAAGAGGCTGCTAAAAGACATTCTAGACATGAAGACATGTCTAGATCCAGTAGCAGCAAATGTGGCGGCCGTCTTAAAGCAGATGATGAGTCATCTAGGGCGAAGCCAGATTCTCATTCTAAGGATTCTAGGCACAAGGAATCGTCACGGAGGGGGTCAAAATCTGGCAGTCATTCTCGATCAAGCAAGACTGAGGTTTGCATCCTGGATGAAATGCTTTCGGATGGTAAACTCTCGGAGCAAATACGCAAAAAGAAAGAAGATGAGAAGATCATTTACTACAATTTGGTAGAATCTTCAGAGCAGTCACCTCCTAATTATTCAAAGAAAAACTCAGAGGAGCATAAAGAAAGACACAGAAGAGATCTTCATGATGATAAGTCAAGTAGAAGTGTCCGCGAATCATCGAGCAAAGACAAAGAGAAGAATCTCGAATCTTTGAAAACTAGTTCATCAAAATGTAACAATTCTCAAGACTCGAAGCATCGGACAAGCAGACGTGATGACGGCAAAAGCGCCAGCACTAGATCTGATAGGGTAATAAACAATTCCAAGTCTCACTGTGAATCCTCCAATTGGAAAAGATCGAGTTCTTCCTCTTCCTCGTCTTCCGGGAGAAGAAGAAGGAGATCACGGTCAAGGAGGTCCAGACGTAGATCTAGATCTAGATCTAGGTCTCACAGGCAGCACGAGACATCGAGACATCGATCTGACTCACGTCGGGGAAGCAGCAGGAGAAGGGATTCACCAAGAAGAATTAATAGCAGAAGGGATGACTCTTACAAGAAACATGATGTTTCTTCTTCATCATCATCATCGTCATCATCTTCCTCCTCTTCAACTTCTGACAGTCTGGAGACTAACCGAAGGAGTGATAGGGGCTCCACAGGTGGTAAGAGGCATGGAGATCGAGGACAGGAATCTCATGAATCTCCGATTAAATCACCCATTATCAGTGCCATTGACAAGAAAGTTCATACATCATCCAAAAAGCACAATGAGATATCTTGTGCCGATGCAGTGGAGGTGTTCTGCGGGTCACTGGATGACATCCCACTGCCAGATTCCATGCCACCAAGAGACTCGAGAAAAGAGAGTGGTTCAGCTGCTAATTTAACAAGCAGAAGGATTGAAACTGCAAAAAGGAATGACCAAGTCATAGAGTTGGACGAGTCTGACATCGAGGTCCCTGGCAAGGACCGAGATAGAGGCAGACGAAGCGAAAATGTCAAAAGTAGTTCAATTCAAGTCCCAGGTCATCATTCCAAGAAGCCTCATTCCTCTGAGAAAGCCAATAACTCCTCTGGTAATGCCAATAATCGTGAAAAACAAATTAATAATAATAACAAGATAGTCTTCTCTATGAAAGACAGCAAAAGGTCGAAACTGATTCATGGCGCTAAGCAAGACATTTTCCGCGAAGACAGCGACGACGACCAGCAACAGCAGGGAAGTAGCCGTGGGACACCGGGTTCCACTACCGACTTCAACAGACTGGTCAGGACTCCAGTCAAAAAGGAGTCCAACCTCATTGGTTTGAAGGAGATTCTTTCCCCTAGCAAAAGCAACTGCTCACGACAAGTGGAAATTTGTGGTCGTTCGATTCCAGTCATCACCTCGAACACTCCCTTGAAAATGGTCTTCAACGAGACATTTTCAAACGACAATCCGTCCGAGGTCAAGAGTTCATTGTCTAGATTTTCCTCAGAGCCGGTGGCAAACTACCCGCCCCCGACGATGTTGAAGACATTTCCCACCCATTTCCCCATCCAACCGACCTACAACAGCAACTTACTCTATCCCATCTGCCAAAATCCCACAGTAGTCTCTAAAACTTGTTCCACACCGACCAAGACTGACGTCAAGGCCGACTCGACTCAAAGGAAACATCCTAGTGTCTCAGATGTTGACATTTTCTCTCCAGAAGAGCCGTCAAAGATATCCACCGTTGTCAACTGGAACCAGTTCAAACCCACCCAGTTAATGACCGACAGAAAATCTTCGTTTGTTGCTTCGAACAACCAACGAATGAGGCCGAGAAGAGTCTTCGAGGAATTTCCTTCCAAACCATTCCATTTGGACGACAAAAGAGGATCCAGCTCCCTGGTAGAGATCATCAGATCTGATTCAAGAAACACAGAGATGGAAAATACGAGCGTTACGAAAGACGAGACGACTTCAGAATCGATGGATGTCAAGAGAATGAGTTCGACAGATGGTGCGGTCGAGTCTTTGGCGATGGATATTTTTGAATCGAGCACACCCGATTCTAAAGTCGAGGAAAACTCGGACAAAGTTGACAAAACCACTGATGGAATGCTGTCTCAAGAAACACATTCTGTCATCCAAGTAGAACACAATAAAATTGATGACAGCATTGTAAGTGTGACTAAGCTTTTGTTAGGTGAGCCAGAAACTCTCCAGACATGCCCAGAAGATATGGAACAAGAAATCTTGGAATCTCAATCACCTATTAAAAATATGGATTCAGTTCAACATGAAGACACTGATCAACCACAGGAATCCTTGAAGACAGACGTTGCAGAATGTTTGTCGTCTGCGGACGATGCGGCATCATCGAATACTAAGGAATCGAGCCAAGAAAGTGCAATTCCATCTTTTCCAGTCCCTAGAGAGTTCAAGAACAGCTGCTTATGGCAGGCTCTGTTCTCTGTTGATGTTTTGGATGAGATTAAAAAATGCAGGGAGGGAATCGACACCGGGCCAGTCGAGCAGGAGGTTTCGAATCCCAACCGAGTCAACGAAAGGAGGAGGAGCAGTCGATTGAGGAGCAAGGAGGAAAAGAGAATCATCCCCATCCAGGAAGTTCAACCAACAGATCAACCAACCTGCGATCAACCCAATTCGAGTGTCGATGCAGCTCTCGTGAAGACGGCAACGGGTTTATCCGATCGCACTGATAATTCTGCCTCTCCTCTGACCACTGCTAAGACACCTCAGATTGTCGATGTTAGTGGGAGTCAGAATGTTTCACTGAAACCAGAAAAGGTGAAATCGAGGTGGTGGAGAAACAGTGAACTGGAGACGGACAGAGTCTCCGTTGCTTCCCAGGAAAACACAACGGACGAATGCAGTGCATCTCATTCCCAAGCCACTGCCCATCCCGAACCGTCGATGCACGAACCAAACTTTCCGATGATCCCCATCATGCCACGTCGGCCGAGGAAGCCAACAGTTCGGAGAAATCCCCAAAGAAAGGATCCGCTCCTAGTGATGATGGTGATGATGACGACGATGATGATGATGATGAACCGACCCCTTTCATTCCCATCACCGAAAACATCTACTTATCTGACAGGTTCTGATTTTTTATTCGATTTTTTTGCATCCATTTTGATAGCCGGATTTCGTCGTTAATGTATTTACTGCGATTTTTTTTTCTTTTAACAATGGAAATGTGAAGGTTTTGATTGGCTAGCAGTAGTAGCTTCTCATGTAGGAGACAGAATGATACAATTTTGAAGCAGCTCGAAGCTTTTGTGCTCAGCATTCTGTTCTTCGACTTGTCGGACAAGATTACATAATTAATGTAGTAGCGTTATCACCTGGTCTCCCCTCTTATCAACGCATTTCTGCTGGCCGTTATTTGTGGACATCATGACCATCACAATCATTTGCATCCATAACATTGCACTTAAAAAGAAATAATATTTAGTAAAATCATGTTGTAATGCTATCCCAAACGGTGGGCTAAGAACTGGTTTGAGAAAGTTGATGGTTATTCAACATGCTGTGTTGTCACAAAGCCTTTTACTAAGCACAATATGAGTACAGTAGCACTTTGTTGTTGTTTTTGTTCGTCCCAGTTAATGTAACAGTGCAATTATTTTAGTTAATGAGTTGCCCGTTATCTTATCATTATTGTTACTATTATCATCATTGTCATTATTATTGTTGTTGTTGTTGTTGTTATCATCATCATCATCATCATCATTATTGCTATTATCATTATTATTATTATTATTATTATTATTATTATTATTATTATTATTATTATTATTATTAGTCTTCATCAATTAAATAATTTATTGGTCAGGGATCTCAAGAAGCAGAAGAAAGAATCCAGGAGGATGGTTTGTGATTGTGTGGCTCCCTCTGCAGATGACCTCAAGAACGGGGTAGTGGCTTGCGGGGAGGACTGTCTCAACAGGATGCTCATGATCGAATGGTTGGCCCACATTGCCTAAGTTTTGTTTGGGTGATTATGGAAATCATGGACGCCTCCAAAAATATTCATTATTACTTGATTAATTATGATGTTAAACAATTATTTGCCTGTAAAGATACCATGATTAATTAATTAATTAACAATAACTATGAATTTAATTGTTAACAAACTAATGAAAATATCAAGACATTGTTTGCTGATCACGTACTCCATTGGATGTTGCAGCAGTTCCAGGTGCCCTTGCAGCGACCTTTGCACTAATCGGCAGTTCGCAGAGGTTCGTTGAAAGATACTTTGACGGCCTCATTATTTTGGTTAATCACCCTTTCACTCTGATGATGATAAGCTCAATTATCATATTTACGACGGGCAATCATACCTTCACGAATTTTGTTGCAATTAATGCACAAATTTTCGATAAAAAGTCGAGAATGATGAATACGAATTTTTAAAAATGAAACCACTTTTAAACTTTTAAACCTACAGAAGAGGTATGCTTCCACAAAGTGTTTCAAGACACAATGGAAAGGTTGGGGCCTTCAGGCGGACGAGGACATAGCCGCGTAAGTTGTCGTTATATTTGCTTTCCATCGCCATGCATTTTGTTGTGGAGAAGAAATCACTTCACATGGAGTGCTATAGAACACTTTTATAGACTTAAGGAATTTAATTATTTGGGCCCATACTTCAAGTGTACTTTTATATCCGTGGCAGGATATAAAAGAGGCCGATCGATCTAAAATGCACAAGCGAACTGGATCTAAAAAAAAAGTTTTAATACACAGGCCATGGGCAATATATATGCTTTGGTTAAACAGAAAAGGTTCAAGATTAGTTTTAGAATTAACTGTAATATAAAAAAAAAACTACAAACTTTAAGAATTAACTGTAATATCAAAAAAAGAACTACGAACTGTCCGGCGCACGCACACATTCTCTGAGACGTGATTCACGATCCACTTATTTGGTCTGCAAATCAGATCTACACATCAGCTCGAAACATTGTTTAAAGTTTATTGGAATGTTACTTTGGAGATTGGAATTCCTAAAAAAAAAAGGTAAAAACACTTGAACTGAACTGGTGTGTTTATTTCAAGAGTGTAACAAAAAGTAAAGATGCATCTGAACACACACTGAAAAGCAAGCTAATGATTGCAGGCCACTTACAATGCTATGAATGTGATGAGGTATTACCAACAAAAACAACAAACAGACGACAATCGACAATTTAAGGTTCGTGCTGGCAGTAATCTGCGAGAATTTCTGTCGGGTTTGCTCAGAGGAGTTCACGTTGACTTCCGAGCAATGCGAAAGTATTACGTCATCAGAAATTGTCACCTCCAGATCTACCCATCGTTCTTTTGTCCATCAATCCGTCGGTCCACTCGTCCTACACTCAAGGGTGGGAACTGTATGTTTACATTGGACAATAACCTTAAAATACCCATGGGGTGGCATGTTTAAGCTAAGTTGACTTAAATTTAAGACATTACAACATTTCGTTGTTATCAAAGCCATTTATCTCTCTACAGAAACTTACTATTTTCACTCATTTTGTGCTAAACTGTTCGTAATGAATATTTCTCATTTGATTTTACTTTCTGTAGTCACTTTTCACTTTTGAACTGCACCTGTTCAGTCATGAACCTGGTGGTACCTGAATGTGCTGTTCGATCCATTTCTCAGCTGGAAATTGGAAAATAATGTTTTGTTCTAATAATAACAATAATAATAATAATAATAACAATAATAATAATAATAACAGACTATTCTATCCCCCTAAATTCTCGAGCATTTCTGAAAAACATTTTTCTTCCTTTGCTGGTTGAGATGCCAAGCAATCCGTGCAATAATGATGATGACGATGATGATGATGATGATGATGATGATGATGATGATAACGAGCCATGAAGGTCACGCAATGCATTTTGAGTCAGTCGAAAAAAGGATTATGATTCTTTTGAAATCTTTGTAAATGGATCTTAAATTGCTTGATTTTTAAAAAATCCTGTTCAAATATTTCTCTTTTTCTTCTCTTTATTTTATCAATTTACTTCGTTGTTGTCGTTGTTGCATCAATAAATTAGAAATGATTAGCTGATAACTGGCACGACACCTAGACCTGATTGGTGGCTTTATTGATTGTCTGGATCAATGCAAACCACTGACAGCATGGTGTGAATGCAGGGAGGAGACGACGACGACGATGATGGCGATGATGATGATGATGACGACGACTATTTAAGCAACAAAATAATGGCTCTATGGAGCCTATTGCTCGGAGATTGATTTTTTTGACAACATGTTTTTGCACGACAAGATTGCAGTCGTCATTTGCAACAGCACTTTTCGTACCTTCAAGGTTGACAGCAGTAATAGTAGTGCTATAAACTATATATCAACAACAACAATAATAATTGGATATAATCTTAGATTTGAGATAGAAGTATTCTATTATATTGCCTGAATAATTGTTGAATTATTGTGAACAATTTAATTTATCTTTTAGTCCTACTCTGAATTTCCTTGTGCATTTCTCGTTGAATGTGTGTTCGGAATGTCTGGCCATGAGCAGTCAAAAAAAGAAAAAGAAAACAAAATCCACTGATAATTACTGTCACTCAATGACAAGATAACTAGATAAGATAGTCAGCCATAAATGTCAGTAGACAAATCATTATTTGCAACTATTTGCATTATTCCCATCATTCATTCTCTGACAACAGTTTATTTCACCCCATACATTTCATACCCTTGTATCCAACACACCCCCATTCCATCCAGTGGTACCTTCGTCATGGAGTACGTGGGAGAAGTGCTCGACTACAAGGAGTTCAAGTCCAGGACACGGAAGTACGACCGGGAGAAGATCATCCACCACTACTTCATGGCGCTCAACGGGGAGGAAGTCATCGACGCCACCAGGAAGGGAAACGTGTCGAGGTTCATCAACCACTGTTGCGACCCGAACGCCGAAACCCAGAAGGTGATTGCGATGGTGGCCATGAGAGATGAAGATGATGATGGTGATGATGGTGGTGGTTATGTTGGGGAAATCCATGATGGTGATGATGATGTTTGTTTGTTTTCATCAGTTTGTATCATTTGTAAGAATTCAAAGATCAGAATTTGTAAGAATTTGGCAACATATTTTAGAGGAATAATTATTACCTCAGTGATGATGATGACGATGATGATGATGATGATGATGATGATGATGACAAACTGCAATGACATCTTTCTATTAACAACACATAAACACATAGTTGACCGCAATAATAAAAACACATAACTGAATACGCTAATCAGTACGTTTCTAACTGACAGTGGACTGTCAATGGCCAGCTCAGGGTGGGATTTTTTGCCGTGAAGCCGATCAGGAGAGGGGAGGAAATAACATTTAATTACCAGTTCGAGAGCTATGGGTTTGTACTTTGCTTTGTACTTTGTACGCGTTTCACGTTCAAATTAATCCTCTGCTCAATCGCGACACGTTGATTCCCGTCGAACGTGTTCTTGTGAGTCTTTCGATGCTTCTTTTTAGCCGCTCAAATGTGTAGTGGATGCAATAATAAAATCACAAGGTCACCTAATAGCTGCAAATAGACTTGAATTACATAATGGCAACAAACACAACAAGACATTGTTACAATCATCATCATCATCATCATCATCATGCACCTTTTATTTTTCCAGGAGTGAGCAGATAAAATGCTACTGCAGTGCAGCCACCTGCAGGGGTACCATCGGCAGCAACAAGTCCACCCCGCTCAAGAGTCGCAGGGGAAAGTCCAAGTTCTCGTCGCGGAAGAAAAAGTCGGAAATCTTCAGCGACATGTTTGTGAGTGTCAC
>MPNW01000221.1:0-22281 GCA_011800805.1 Hirudo medicinalis | reverse complement strand
CAGCAACAGCAGCTTCTACTACAACAACAACACAAACTCCAGAAGCAACACTCGACTCCTTCCTCAGAGGGTCCTGCTGCGATGTCCATTGAGCAGGTGCATGTCATTCCTTTGTGCAAGAAGGCATCCTATAGATTAACCATTGTTGTTATAATTAATATTAATGTTAGTATTATAATATTACTACTATTATTAATAATTATTGTATCTATTAATAGGGACATTTAAGATGTTTTTGTTTGTTTTTTTGTTGATCGTCTCAATTGAACATTCACCAGGCTTCATTCCCCATCATGACCATCCTTAAGGATGCCAGCAGCGTCATGGCAACAGCCCTTCCACAACCATCATCTTCTTCGTTACCATCGTCTTCTCTGTACATGGCACCCCAACAGCACCAACAACACCAGCAGCAGCAGCAACAGTACTATCTTGTCTCGGATCCTTCGTCTTCCACCTCTGCCTCTCTGGCAGCCTTTGCACAGAACGGTGAGAACAGGACAGGGTCGGAGGCGATCATCATGTCGGGCCTCCTCTACGGGCAAGGTGCGGCCACGTTGCCGGTCTCCCTCTGCCCCTTCGTTAAGACAGAATTTCTGTCATTTATCGCCCAATATATGATTACATGATTACTTGATTACATGATTATTCGTTAAGTAATTATCGATTAGTGTCATTAAGGGTTTCTCTTTGGTGTTGGAAATTATAAAATTTAGTTTCTAGTTAATTTCTCTATTACACGTTTTATTGCATTGTATTATTTAATCAACATTATTTTCATTTTGACTCCTCAGACACCAGCAACGGTGGCAACAACAACAATGCTTCCAAGTCTGTCCTCTCTCCGTTCCACCATCCTCCCATCCAGGGACTGACCTACATATCCGACGGGACGACCTTCACCTTCCCCGAGACCCCCTCCTCTTCTTCGTCGTCTGCCGGCATCCAGGATCTCAACTTGATCCAGTTTGTGGATCAGTCTGGAAACATCATCATTGCCAATCCTCAGGTGGTTTAAATGTTAAATAATAATAATAATGATAATAATAAATAATAATATTAATTTGTGAATGGTTCCAGGTCCTCCAGGCAAAGCCTCCCCTGATATATCCGGCTCAGTCTTCCTCGGTGATCATCCAGCAGCAGCACCCTTACACTCCATCCATCTTCAGGACACCGTCGTCTGCATCACCTTCTCAGTCTGTTCTGTCGCTCGGACTTTACTCTCAGGGCTCTGGCTTGCTATCTCAGGTTAGGAGTTGTCGGAGTTGTTGGCATTGTTACCAGAGGTAAAAAATATTTGTCAAACTGCTTAAATTATAAAGATTCCCTTGATTAATTTTATTTATTTCATTTATTTAGGCATTAACATTAACGAATGAAACATTCTTAAAGCAACAGATAAAAGCACCTACCCATCTATGCAATAATATTACCCATCCATAAAATATCTATCTAATAATATATTATATTAAAGTACTAAATTCTCCCACTATCGACAGGTCGACGAGTATTCCATGAGCGGCAGATCCGGCCTGAAGTCGCTCGACGTCCAGGACCCCCCGCCGCCGCCACCCTCCCCACCCAAGCAGAGGAAACTTCCCCCAAACTGGAAGTCGGCCAAGGATCCTTCTGGCAAGGTCTACTACTACCACACAGTTACCAGGTCGGTGCTCTGTTGTCGATGACGATCGCCGTGGCGATGAGGTCATAATAGTGATGGTGATGGATGATGATGAAGGGAATGACGATAACGATGTTGATGTATTGAGAGATGACATGCAGTGATTTATGCAGGCAAACACAATGGGAGCCTCCACTGTGGGACTGCGGTTCGATGGGAGGTTCGGTCACGGACGAGATGGACGAAACCGAAGACCCCTGTGGATCCTCTCATGAAAGTGCCAAGGTGCGCAGTCGAGTAATTATTGCTGTTATGATTTTATCATTTGTATTTTCCATGCCAAAACTTAGTCAGTTTGGAATCTTTTAAGATTTTATTTAAAAATAAAGTATCTTTTAAATGGAAATGAATTGATGATGTGGTTAATGAATAATTAATTGTTAATTATGAATAATGAATATTCATTGCAGGGAAGGACGACCACCACTGCTCCTGCCGACACGTCCTCGTCCGAAGAGGTGGCCAAGAAAATCAAGGACCAGTTCAGATCGAAGGTGATTTACATTATTAATAGATTTATTTATAATTATCACAAACGTGCATTAATCGTGTAGGAGCGTCGTGGTTTTAAACTCACTAATTCTTGAGAATTATTCCCGTTGAGCAACGTCACAAATTTGCAAGAGTGTTTTAAGGATTATTTTTGTTGCAATTTTAAATGAGAATAACGTAATTAGTGGTCATGCACGACCACTCGAACGTCGAGTGATAGGTCGACGAATCAGTAATGCTTAGTCGAATTAAAGATTAAAATATCATTGACCGACATTAACCTTCACTCACTCACTCACTCACTCACTCACTCACTCACTGGACAGATTGCAAAGCACATAGTGAACTACTTGGAGCCTTACAAAAAGTCCGACTGCAAAGTCGGTCGGATCACCTCCACTGCCGACTTCAAGTACCTCGCCAGGAAGGTAATCCAATTGCATGTCATGAATAAATAAGCAGCATTGAAAATATTATTATTATTATTATTATTGTTATTACTAATGAATTTATCCATTACACATCTATCACTGCAATTCATCATTGTTTTTCTCATCAGATCACCCATGCGATCATGATCAAGGAGCTGAGACTGTGCAGGCACGTAGAAGACCTCGAAGTCAACGACAACGTCAAGTTCAAGGCCAAGGATTACGTCACCAGTTACATGTCCAAGTTTGGGCCCGTCTACCACAGGGTGACCAGCTCTCACCATGACAGCTGAACTCTGCAGGCGGCTTGCTTTAAAGAGTCATTTTTCAATTCTCAGCTGGCCTGCTACAATCTGCGATGTTTTGTTCTTCGTGATTCTTCTATCTCTCTCCCTCTCTGACAGTTTCGAAGCAGCCACTTCGTTCATTCATTTCTCAGCCTCTCGATGAATTTCCTTCAATTTGCAATTTACTTTGTTCGTCGATGAGAATTTGCACGATCGGCCGCTGAATTGTAATCATCCGAATGTATTTTGTGCTCCGACGTGCATGATTACGACCCTCCGTCATCGTAGCTTTTGCTTTGTGAGGTCGGGTATGAATTGAGAGCTGCCTATGTCGTTTGGGTTCCACCCTTTCCCTTTTGCTCATCCACTGGGGCTAACTGGGGGGATGACCACCCCGGTCCAATGGACGTGTTGGGCATTCGTTGTTTATTGATTGATTGTTAGGTTGCAGTTCTCTTCAGGTTTTTTATGTGCATATCAAGGTTTAAGGTCCGGGAGGGTGTCTTGGGTTGTCGCCGATTGTAAAGAAATTTGTTTGGGATTCGAGGTCGTCGTCGTAGTGTAACTGTTGTTGTCGTCGCTTCTCGTTAGGAATGTTTCATTATCCTTGTTGTGGTTGTTATTACCGATAGTAATTATTATTTTGTAATCATTAAATCCTCACAATCTGCTGATCAAACTTTCTTCTTTTGGGTGGTAAATGGAATCTGCCTCCGACCAAGTTGTTCATCTTTTAGAACGCGACGAACGACAACAACATTCGTTCATCGCACGAGACCTTCTCCAGTCTCCGTGCATCTTTTGTGCCGAAAGATGACGCGTTTTTTCATTGTTTTTTACTGGCACAAATTATTGTGGCAGCTACCTTGGCAGTGGTTTGCTGGTTTGCAAGCGAGCGATGTGAATAGCAAATTTAAAATTGCACAGTCGTAGTTCGGATTGACTTCTTCTTCTTCTTCTTCGACAGTAGCCTGATTCCCTGTTGTTTTATTCTTCGAGATGCAAAGAAGATGCAAGCAGAGGTGGCCATGGTGTTGTGGTGTTATAAATGTACGTTATTTTCAAGTTCATTGCAGATTATTCATTACGTGGGTTATAAATATGATGCTGATAATATAAATGTAATTAACAATTATTTAGATGAAATGTTACAAAACTCGTTCGCGATCTTGTTCTGAACCCGATGATTCCGGGCGACTCAGGATCTCCGCTGGGCTCGCTTGTCATTTGAGCAGTCGATTGGTGGAAATTGATTTAAGTGGAAAGTTCTTTCCAGTTGCTTTGTTATTCTGCAGAGGCAGGATTCATTTTCGGTGCCATCTCGATGCTGGACCCTTTCGATGAGTAGGTTCTCAACGTGGCCCGAAGATGTTTTAAGCTTAATTTTCCTTTTCAATCTTCATCCATTCTTTCTAATTGATTTTCAGTCTTTTTTGGATTTATCTCGAGATCTTGGGGAGCAGAATAACAATTGGTCAATAATAGTCGAGTAGCAGATAATTATTTTTAATAATTAATAATTGATTCTACAATGACAATTGAGTCGCATGGGACTTTTATTCCTGCCTGATAATTGATAATTGATCTTGATAAATAGGTTGGGGAAGCTCGTTGAGCTTGAAGTCGAAAGTAAATTCCTTAGCTGACCACCCCTTGTTGAGGATGTCGACATGGTAGAAGGTTCATGGAGTGCAATCGCTGAATGCCTGACAGATTTTTTGTTTTCACCTAAAGTTCTAATGTTTGAAAGTGCGGTAAAAAAACACATTTGAAGAAGAAAAGTATTTCCAAGATGAAAAGATTTTCTAAAAAAAAAAAAGCAGTAATGTTAACGTTGAATTTCTTCCTAAGTATTTCGCTTCTTTCTTTTTTCAAATACCACTTCGATTTAAAGATCTAATCCTGTCACGTGCCTTCGAAAAATTACTTTGCGCCCAATGAACTCATCTGTCATGAACTCTCTGAATAACTAGACATCCAATGATATGTCTGGCAATTTTTTTCAACAGACTGTCTGGAAAGAGCAACAAAACAATGTTTACAAAAACACAACAACAACAACAATACAATACTGAATGCATTTATCCAAGTAAATAATTTAGGCCAACCATAATAATGAGGAAAAATAAAGTTTACTTAATTAGCAGATTAATAAAGTATAATAAATAAAGTAATAAAGTATTATAAAAAAAAATAACTGCTAACTGCCTGCAGTGTTACATAACGGATGTCCTGCTGCGTTTGTTGTGATACATTCGGAATACCTGGTTTCTGGTTGAAATAAGTATATTATTGTATCTCCGATCAATAATAATAATAATAATAATAATACAGGTAATAATGATGATGATTAACAATAATAATAATAATAATAATAATAATAACAATGATGATGGTGGTGGTGGTGATGATGATGATGATGATGCCTAGCATTGTTTTTAATTCCTTCATTCAATCTTCTGACTCCTTATTGGTCGACCAAACTGAAAAATATGATTTCAAAATAGAAACATGAATTGTTAATTGAAAATAAATCAGTCATTAACACCAGTTTATTCATTAAATGGATTTATAAAATAAATAAGAATCTTAAAAATCTCGGTCGGTCATGCCATCTGGAACTGAAACAGCCCTTGCAACACAGACTCCTGGTAGATTTGGCAGTGCTTGGATGTTCCACATGAATGACGCCATGTTATCAGACTGGCCTTGTATTGAATGTCTGAAGTGGCGCAATGTAAATGCTCGATGACCGCTTAGAGCTGCTCAGTCAGTCCGATGCCACCGAGATCAGTGCGATGTTCAGCCATTTTAACAACGAAATCATGATATTCATCATCATCGGCATCGTCATCATCATCATCATCATCGTCGCCATCGCCGTCGTCGTCGTCATCATCATCATCATCATCATCATNTCAGTGCGATGTTCAGCCATTTTAACAACGAAATCATGATATTCATCATCATCGGCATCGTCATCATCATCATCATCATCGTCGCCATCGCCGTCGTCGTCGTCATCATCATCATCATCATCATCATCATCGCCATCATCGTCAACATCGTGTATGACAACTTAGTGATTAGTGCCCGAAAACCTCCATGAATATTTAAGAAGATGGTGCGTGGACAGCCTTCAATGGATGCTGTCGATGATGATGCTGGTGACAGCTAAATGATGATGATGATGAGAACGATGATGGCGATGATGATGGTTTATGGAGGCAATAATGGTGATGTTTCTGGCGTAATGTGCTGACGTCAGCTGCTTGTAGATGCATTGTATTTGCTTAGATGACTAGCACGCTATCATCACGATGGGTGGTGATGACGACGACGATGACGATGATGATGATGATGATGGTGACGGTAATGATTTGTGAATATATTGAATTCATGATGGAAAGCTGCTTTTACGTTTCCATGGTTTCCAAGGAGCATCCAGCGATGATGATGATGATGATGATGATTATGACGATGACGATGATGATGACGATGGTGATAACGATCCATCTTCTCCACTCTCTAATTGACTTGCCAGAAATCAAATTCGCTTATGTCAGCATTGGAATCCGCCAACTTGTGCAAATAAGTTGAAACTCATGAATATTTAATGACCTCTAACGAGTGATTGGGTAATGAGCAAATACGATAAATTGTTTATAATGAGTGCGAATAATCACTTATGACGATGATGATGACGACGACGACGACGGTGTTGATGATGTTGGTGGTGATGATGATGACGACGACGACAATCGATGACGATGACGATGATGATGATGACGATGATGATGATGATGATGTTATCTCTGTCTCTCACGAAAGAATGATATTCCTTTAAAGTTCGTCAGTGAAGTTGATAAGAGTATTAAAAACAATTGCTTTTAAATGTTTTTATTATTTTTTGAAAGTTTACGAAAAATTCAGATGGATGGATCATGTGAGTGAAATGAAACCGCTTTGTTCCTCACGTATCATCATCCTTATCACCACCAATCAAGGTTAACATTAACACGAATAATGAGATCTTATCATGATGATTACGACGATCACCATCATAGTCGTCGTCCTTATCGTCACTAGCATCATCACCAACATTATCAACATCTTCAACACCACCACCATCGTCGTCGTAATCATCGTCATCGCCATCGTCGTCGTCATCGTCATCGTTATCAGCATCATCTTCATCACGATCACCATCACCATCATCATAATCATCATCATCATCATCATCATCATCATCATCATCATCAACAGACAGATAATGCAGACAATAAAAAACTGATAATAGAAAAAAAATATAACATTGATTTGCATTCAGTAAATGTCCCTTGCTTTAAATCTTCGTACAACCATCGATCAGGCGTATGCTAATTTCTGAACATATTCATATGTCGCCATCATCGTCATCGTCATCATTGTCATCGTCATCATCACACGTTAGTTCGTCATCGTCATCATCACATGTTAGTTCGTCATCGTCATCGTCGTCATCATCATCATCATTGTCATCGTCATCATCACACGTTAGTTCGTGCTTCAACAATTAAATAATAATTCTCGAAGATTCGAAAACACAACCGGATTGTCACGATTGTTGATGGGCATCCTCACAAACATCGTCATCATCACCGTCCTCATCATCATCGTCATCACCACTGGGATCGTCATCATAGTCACCAACAAAATCATCGTCATCGTCGTCATCATCATCGTCGTAGTCGTCGTCGTCATCATCGACATCATCATCATCGTCGTCGTCATCGTCATCATCAACATCATCATCATCATCAACATCGTCGTCGTCGTCGTCATCATCATCAACATCAACATTGCCATCATCCGCACATCATCCGTACACATCTCCGAGTTCCCCTTCACACAGCAGTTGTTCATCGGGAGGCACCAAGTTGAAAGGTCACGACCTCCTAGTATGACCTCGGAGAATTTCCAGCCACCGTTGTTGATCGAATCGTCCTCAGCCTGCCCTCTGCAGGTCAGTAGCAGCTGGCAGGATTTTTACGATACTGGAGTGTAGGTCCCCGAATGAAGTCCTGCTCTTTGAACCTTGGAAAAATGTAGTCAAAGAGTTGTCGTCAGTCACTTAAGTGTGGGGCACAGAGCCCTGAGGCGGAGATTAGGGTTAAAGAGGCGGGAATGTGAGGCCCTGTGCGGTGACCCACAACTGGGGGTTAGCCGGAACTTGATCTGTTATTCAAGAGGTTTGTGATGAAGAGTTCAAGGACAATGTAGAGGTCCACATATTATAATGACGTAATAAATGGTCAATTAATTTCATTAATTGCAATAAGTTATTATAATATGTTAATTATAACGTGTTATTACAATATGTTATTATGATTATACCATGTTACATTGTTACAATTACAATATGTCATTATAAATAAATTCATAATCAGTTTTAGTGTCACAAGTTACTTTGACTGAAATTAGACGTTCCAATATATTTTTATTCAGGATCTAAATTTAAATACTTTAAAATTGTGCCTGCAAAACACCTGCGTGATGGATTTGAAAAGGGGAAGATAAATAAGAAGAAATAAGATTACAATTTGAATTGGAATTTGAAATAAAAATATTGCTTGAAAAAATGAGGCCTCTGAAAGCAATAAAACTTCGTGCAGCTTTTGCTTTCTTTCTTCATTCATCCATCCGTCCGTCCATCCATCCATCCATCCATCCATCCATCCATCCATCCATCCATCCATCATCCATGCATCCATTCATCCATCCATGTAATTATTTTAAATATATATGGAGGTAATGGCAGCAGTCGTAAAGTGTGGTGNCCATCCATCCATCCATCCACTCCATTCATTCATTCATTCATTCATTCATTATTTATCCATCCAGGCTTCATTCACACCTCGCTATTCACCACTTGTGAATCTTTTTCAGATCTTGAGGGAGGCTGTTTGCAAAAGGTGATTTATCAAACAACGAATTGTGTTTTCTATGTTTAGCCATGCATAATTTATTATAATGAGGATCGTGCATCATCGTGATAAGTTGATATTTTAGCTTACTATAAATATTTATTTTATTTTATTATTTATGATGGAAGTAATGACCAAGCAAGGCCATGGCTTGAATAAAAATAAAAACATAGCATTATAAAAATTACAATAAAAACGATAATACTAATAATAACAATAAATAATAATAATAATAATAATAATAACCGTCGAATAACTTTCCTCATGAATTCAAAAACACAACGCCTGCAATTTTCCCGCCAACTAACAACCTTTTGTTGTTTTGAAGATGTGAGGAATGAATGAACGAATGAGTTAATGAACGAACGAACGAATGAACAAAAAGAAAGAAAGAAAGAAAGAATCAGAGATGATGAAGTAAGGAGAGGGACTGCTTTTTATGAACAGCTCACGAAGAGCAGCCGATATGTTGAATCGGGACTTGGCTGTTACCGGTGTAGTTTATAATAATATTAATTGTAATAATAATAATAATAATAACAATAATAATAATAATAATATTAATAATAAATATTAAAATCAATAAGAATGAAATGCTAATTTATTTTAGAGATATAACTGAAGTTACAAGTTGTGATTGTCTTCAATTCTGTCGTAGCGGTTAGCTGGGTAGATTTGACAATTTAGATCATCTGTCATTATTCTCTTTATCCGAGTGAGGATAGCTTGTGTAATAATAAATATTATTGATTTATTGTTACTATTCAGTCTATTTAAATAATTATAATTGTAAATTATTTGATCGTAAATGTTCCACTAAAACATTCAAGTTCTCTGTGGCTTTTGTTGCAACATTTTTGCCGGGATTTGCGACTGCAGGAGACGAGGTTGGTTGAATGGAAGCCAAAACAGTTTTTTTTTTTTTTTTTTTAATTCATTTTTGAGACGTGTTCCCGCTTTCAAAGCTGAAAATAATTTTGTCGGTTCTTTGTCGTAATTATGTTAATTATTAATGCAATTATTAAAATATTCTTGGCTGCGGTGAAAAAGTAGAGTTAAGGACACTTAATCTGCATGCTGCAGTGTAATGTTGGCGATAACGATTGTTATAATCATAAATCATCTATTTCATTTATTGACAATAAAATGTTACAAATGTCTAATGATAATAATTGAAATAACGCTGACGATATTCGTAATAATAATTATAATATAATAATATAATATAATAATATAATATAATAAAATAATATATATAATATTATATAATTATATATAATAATAATTATTATTATAATATATTAGAATAATAATAATAATATTATATAATAATAATAATAATAATAATTATGTTGTGATTTGTCCCAAAGCCTCTGTAATCCATACCGACACAATTTGATGACTCAATCAATTCTTGAAACAGCACATTCACAACCAACCTAACGGGAGTAATTATAATCAGATTATAATTACAATCAGACAGTAGCCAAGACAGTCTGGACGATCCGGAATCTCGGAAACTCAACTCGATTATTCAGTTCGACTAACTGAATACTTGAGCAATAAACTTAACAGTTAACTTACTCGTTTGCGGGTTATTTCAATAGCAACACTGGACGATAACAAAACAATTTTTTTTTTGCCAAAACATTAAAGTGGCTGATTATTATAAATTCAGATGTGCTGATTCTAATTATGATATTGTTTTTTTTTTTCATTATATCAGCCTTCAATTTTACATAAAAGCAAAAATACATTAAAGCAAGGCTGTTTTATTTTTTATTAATATTCACATAAATTATTAATTTATTAAAATTAGTTCGTGGGTCAAAACTTATTTAAAGGTCAAAAATAATTAATACAGTAATGCTTTGACTTTTTTGCTTGGCATTTATAGCTTTCGCGTGGAATTTCCTCAACCAATGTCCAGCAACAGCACTGGACGACTCTTTTTGTTGATGTTGATTTTTCAGCATCCTTCTGCACAAGACTCCATTGTTGAACCCATGATCTCAGCTTTTGCTTTAGAAAAAAATCAAGATCTTTTACAAGATCATTAAGCTCTTGTGAAATCTTATGAGCTAAAGAAGACTCTAAATAATCTGGATTTTTAAGAGAACAAGGAGGCAAATCATCATTAAATATATTTATATATAACAGAATTGACCGATCAAAAAGCAAGAGTATTACATCATATTTACATCAAGTCCAATGAATGGATCAAAGGATTTGTTAAATCAAAATGCATTAATATGAAAATGAATGAAAATAAGTACTCATCGTGCAACTCATTAATGTTGAGGTGAATTATCCAAATGTCTCAAAAACTGTGGGTGGTGGGTATTTTTAATAAATAATTAATATATAATAATTAAAATATATAATAATTAAAATATATATTAATTATAATATATATTAATTATAATATATAATGCATACATTCATAACAGGACATCATAATGCAATGTAATCAGCAATCACTATCTTCTGATAAAAAAGTGTGTTGTCCAGTGTAATAAATATAACATTAATAATAGTAATGATGATGATGATGATGATAATAATAATAATAATAATAATAACAGCAGATATAATAATATAAATCACATGAAATATCGATAATAACAACAACAACTTTACTAATTATTTACTAATAATAATAATAATAATAATAATAATAATAATAATAATAATAATAATAATAATAATAATAATAATAATAATAATAAACCAAATTAATATTTCTTACTAATAACTGCACATTTAAAAGCTTAAATAGAATTACAAGTAACTAATAAATAAATTACTAATTACATTTAATTGGTAGTTGGAAAAGTGACGGGCAAAAGGTAGAGACTTTTGTCAGTTCTACTTAGATTTCCAGGGTCAGATTGAAGTAGGGTTAGGATTAGGTTGGGGTAGGGTAGTGCTAGGGTATGGTAGGGTAGTAACGGGGGTAGGTTTAGGGTAGGGTTAAGGTCAGGGATTGAGGTAAGTACCAAATGTCGCTGCCTGCGAGTTGACTTTTGACCGTCACTTGGCCAACGGTCTATTCAATTAGGTGGTAATTAGATTAATTATGAGACCGTTAAGTGAGATGTGAGATGAAGAAATAGGAACTGAAATGCTGTCTCCAGTTGCTGTTGAATAATAATATAGTAATAGTAATAATAATAATAATGATAATAATAATAATAATGTAATAATAATATAATAATAATATAATAATAATAATAACAATAACAACAATAATATAATAATAATAATATATAATGATATGTAATAATAGAATATTATTGAACAGAGGCTCCTCTCCTTGTTTTGGGCTGCGATGGAATTTTACTTGTGTTTTCGTGCTCTTTAATTTAAGCAATAATAATGACGTTCGATGGTGGTGATGATGATGATGATGATGATGATGATGATGATGATGATGATGATGATGATGATGATGATGATGAAGTATTATTGAATTATACCACGCATTCATTCTTTAATACGTAGTTAAAATACCCACTCATCCATCTTTCCATCCATCCATCCGTCCATCTGTCCATCCATCCATTCGTCCGTCCGTCCATGTTTTTTCTCCATCAATCCACTTGTCGGTCCAAATGGTTACTGCAACCACAATTACTCAAAACAATATTATTCATAACACCACACGAGGATCTGGTGAGTGCTACTCGCAGGCTGTTGTCGTTAGAGGTCGTTGTGAAGCCTAATTGTTGTTCTTCGTTGTTTACTTCCGAACGATGATGATCTTAAGGATCTCAAGTGCGATGATGATAATAACAACAATGACGATGATGATGACGATGACGATGACGGTGACAGTGAGGATGATGATTATGATTGTGATTGTGATGATGATGATGGTGACGATAATATTAATAATAATAATAACAATAATGATGATAATAATAATAATGATATTAATATATATTATGGACACCGAGATATTTGAGATGACCCGTTCAGGTGTTGCGAGATGGTGCACCTGTATGAGATCTTTTTGATGACGATGATGAAGTGGTAATGATGATGACGATGATAATGACGACGACGACGACGACGACGATGATGATGATGATGATGGCGATGATATTGGTGGTGGTGGTGATAGCAGTGGCAACTACGGATTTATATCCGTTCAATCCGGATTAGCTCGAAGTTCATTAGGCTCTGAATTTCAAAATTTCAATTTGAACATCACTTGATGAACAAGCCAAAACTTCTGGAAGCAGTTTGGGTGATGATGATAATGAGGATGATTGCGATGATGATGGCAATGAGGATGATGACGTTGATGAAGACAATGATGATGATGGTGATGATGATGACAATGGTGATGATCGTGAAGTTGGCGCTTGGTGAACTAATTATCTGGTTTACAATCTCACACGACCTGCCAATGCAGGTACAGACACCTTTTTAAAACCTGACAAACTCTTTTTTGCACTCAAACAATTTGCCAGCAAATGTTTAAATGCAATTTATTCAAGAACGTGAGTTTAGGTCCAATGTCAGTCGTCAAGGTCACATTAGAGGTTCGGATCGGAAGCGATGCAAAGGTAGAACAAGAAAGGCACCTTCATTAAGCCAGATCCTTTTTCCGCTCAATGATTTGAAGAAACAAAAAGTGAGCGCCACATAAATGGAACATTCCATGCTTCGGTGATCTGCGTTCGTTGAGGCGTAAAATGATTTCATTCCATCACTAAATATCGTCCGCCTTGCACATGGAAAGGCGAGGAGATCAATCAACAAAGGACTTTGTGAATTGGACATTGACGTGCAATTATGAGATTAATATTTGTCTCACGAGGATGGCTCTGACATTTGAGCATCAACCTGGAAACCTTTTGAGCGGAGTTTAGAATTGATGAATTTCATACGTCAAATCATTCGTGATCATTTCTCATCATTATTTTAAAAATCATCATCATCATCATCGCCGTCATCGTCATCATCATCATTGGTCGGATGCATTACAGCTTTCCTTGGGATTACTCTCCTGATAGCTTGTGCAAGCGATCACTCTCCAGTTCACTCCACGTCCCGCGTTAGATTCGTTAGCTCCTCAGCCTTGAGAGCCTCTGTTCAGGTCACTGTTTATTAACCCTCCAACGATCTTGGGCTGCAAATGAACCCCAACCAGATGCACACTTTACAAACTGTTCGTCTGGTCTTGCAGCCCTTCTTTTGCCCGTTCGTTCCTCGAGTTCGTAGAGCGCAAATCTTTTTATCAGGTCCTCCTTCTTTCTCTCCTGAGCACATGTCCCACCCAAGTTAGCTGTCTGCTTATTGCCGTGAGAGCTAGAGAGAGGAATCTGGTTTAATCTCAATGTGAGGTTTAAAAATAATCCCACTCGATCTCGGGTGATTTTCAAAATAGCTTTCGAATAATAACTTGTAAACGACTGTTCACTGTTCACAGGCTAACAAATGCGAAGGCGCAAAATTATTGCAAGTGATGCTTGTTTGAGGAATGTTTTCATTTTCTACTTTTGATTTTTTGAGATAACAGACGTTTGACGCTGAGAAATTGTTTTCGTTGTTGTTGTTGCTGCTGTTGTTGTTGCTGTTGTTGTTGTTGTTGTTGCTGTTGTTGTTGTTGCTGTTGTTGTTGTTGCTGTTGTTGTTTTTGGAGATAAAATTCTTCTTTTGTGGTTCAGTGTTGTTTTGGCGATTCTCGCCTGAATCCTCGTTCGAAGAGAAGATTGAATGATTGATTGAATGAAGTTTTGTTTCAAAGAAACACTGGTGGAGAAGATTGATTGCTTGCAAATGAAGCTAGTCTTCGGTTGCTTTAAACGTGCATGTGCATGGGAGGATGGATGGAAGGATAAATGAAAGGATGGATGAATAGATGGATGGGTGGATGGATGGATAAATGGATGGCTGGATGGATTATCCGAAGAAATTTGCTGGAAACATTGATAAAAATCGATTTAATCAATTACTACAACATGAATTATCTTAACGATAAAAACAGTAACAACAACAACAATAATAACAACAACAATAATAATAGAATTTAAAAAATAATAATAATAATAACAACAAAGAAGAGTCACAAATGCATTGTGCAAACATTGCAAACGAATTCCTTCCGAAGGTTCCAAACCTCGAATCCGAATCAGGACCGTCGACAAAATGTTTACTTTTGTTTTTCTCAGGAACTTCTTAATTGAGAAATTATGTCCCAAATCTCTTTGAAGGAAGTTCAAACTTGCTTCCAGAACCTGAGTTGAACTTTTGAGCCAAGGTCATTCTCGTGACCCCTGAGAGTGCTTAAAAAAGCACAATTTCAGACTTTCGCTTTCAGGGAAAATTATTTTTAATGACATTCAATTCTTGTCTTTTTAATGTCGATGGAATTATCCACTTATTTCTTTACTCTCTCTCTATCTCTCTCTCTGTCTCTCTCTCTCTCTCTTTCTCTTTATTTAGTTATTTAAAATGCAACTGCCATCTTTATCTCTGCTTCATTTCCCTCGTTCTGAGGAAGGAGTTCCCGTGAGGTTTCAACTTCTTGTTGGAAAACTGAAATGATGCTCTGATGAAGATTCATTTCACTGTTGTTGATGTTGACGTTGACGTTGTTGATGATGATGATGATGACGTTGTTGTTGACGTTGATGATGATGATGATGTTAACATTGATGATGATGCTGTTGACGTTGATGATGATGATGTTCTTGACGTTGACGTTGATGATGATGATGTTGCTGTTGTTTGTAAAGTATTATTAAAATATTAAAGGCATTATATTTGAGTACAACCATTCCAAATTCTGTTGCTGTTAATTGAAATTACTGATTCAACCAGATAGGCGTATCAATGGATGACATATCAATGGATGACATATCAATGGATGACATATCGATGGATGACATATCAATGGATGACATATCGATGGATGACATATCGATGGATGACATATCAATGGATGACATATCAATGGATGGCATGAAAGACATGCTTTTTCTAACATTAATTTTTGTCTCAACGGACGCAGGATTTAACAATAAAACAAAAGCTTTGATAGTGTTTATCAATGTTTAATAATGGTTAATATTGTTTATTAATGATTAATATTGTTTAATAACGGTTAATATTGTTTAATAATGGTTAATATTGTTTAATAATGGTTAATATTGTTTATTAATGGTTAATATTGTTTATTAATGGTTAATATTGTTTAATAATGGTTAATATTGTTTAGGCGCCTCTGACGCTATGCAAATGGCGCATTATAAATTAACTATTATTATTATTATTATTATTATTATTATTAATGGTTAATATTGTTTATTAATGTTTAATATTGGTTATTAATATTTGGTTTGCGTTTGAAAATGTTGGACCATTCATTCATTCATTTCAAACGACCAACAAAGGAACATTGATAAGTTTGGTCTTTTTGTTGTTATTGACCTGATAGGGTTGAACTGGTTTACAGAGATTTTCTCTCGAATAAATATTTAATTAATTGATAAATTAAGATAAGTTTAATAAGATAAATTTAGAAATTAATCGACCGAATTATTTTAAGGAGTAATTACAGAAATAATATTATATAAATAATATATATATAAGATTTTTATATTATATAAATGATATATATGTAATATTATATACGTTGACATCGTAATTATTGGAAGCACAATGAGGAGGGAAGGTTTCAAATTTTGAAAGGAAAAGAAATTTGAAGTTTTTGGAGAAAATCATGTTGTTATTATTATTATTATTATTGTTATTATTATTATTATTATTATTATTATTATTATTATTATTATTATTATTATTATTATTGTTATTATTATTACCTCGTTAGAAATTCAAGATTCTTTTCAAAGAAAGTGAAAAATTTGAAAATTATGAAAAATTATTTTCTGTAAAACGTGTTTAATCCAATTAAGGTTTATGAAGGGTTGGTTGTTCGAGGTGATTGGACTGAAGGATGGACGGATGGATTGGTGAATGGTCAAACGAATCGATGGATGAATGAATGGATGAATGGATGAATGAATGAATGAATGAATGAATGAATGAATGAATGAATGAATGAATGAATGAATGAATGAATGAATGAATGAATGAATGATGAATGAATGATGAATGAATGGAATGAATGAATGGATGANGAGATGATGAATGATGATGAATGATGAATGATGAATGAATGATGAATGATGAATGAATGAATGAATGAATGAATGAATGAATGAATGAATGAATGAATGAATGAATGAATGAATGAATGAATGAATGGATGAATGAATGGATGAATGAATGGATGAATAATGGATGAATGAATGGATGAATAATGGAGTGCAATAAAATTCTGTTCACAATTTCGTTATTGCTTCGCGGGAAGCGCTACTTTTTCCAACTAAGCGAGGAAATAAATCACCAAAATTAATTTATTTGACAGCAACCCCTCCTTTCCACTTATTTTGCATCAATTTACTTCATTTATTCATTTTAAGTCGGAAAATCTTCATCGGCTTTTCCATGAAAATTCAAGCTGAAAGAATATTTACTCAAATATTCTCCGCATGTCTTCGAAACTAACGAGGGCAAGAATTGTTGAGGAATTTCTAAATTATTTCAAATATTTTTAAATACAATAAATCTCTAAGAAATCAAATTTTAATTTCAAATCTTCTTACTCGATTACGCAATCTCGTCGTCTGCTGGCCATTTAGGGCGGGAAAAGAATTCCCCAATTGACCTTGACAGGAAGGTCATGCGATGCAAGAAATCAAATATGGAGCTTAATTTTATGACTCCATGAGGCTTCTGAGGTTGAAGATGAATTGATTGGAAGGAAGATTGGATGAGGTCCGTTCGGTCTGCTTGAACGGGTGGATGGGTGGATGAATGAATGCACGGATGCATGGGTGAATGCGTGGGTAGATGGTCGAGTGAATGCACGGATGGATTGATGAGTGAGCGAATGAGTGGTTTAACGAAGCGAATGTTGCAGATTCAATGGAATGCCGACCGAAGAAATGAAGTGAAGGCTGTTCATCACACTGATCGTTAGGACAATCCTCATCATCATCATCATCGTCGTCGTCATCGTCATCGTCATCATCATCATCATCGTCATCGTCATCGTCATCGTCGTCGTCCTCACTATAATCGTCATTATCATAATCATCGTCGTCATCTTTGAAACTGGAGCAGACTACATCGTATCTTTAAGAATCACGAGCTAAATTTTAAAAAAATGCTACAATCCCATCCCAGTTGATGAGATTTTGACGAGAAGCCATTTCTCCAGCGGAAGTTTATCGGATGAAAACTTCCGGCATTTCGAGGTCACGTGGTCTTGAGTTTCAAATATGGCTGCCGTTCGTAATTTGAAGATGAAAGTTATGAGAAGCATTTGAGGTATTCCATTTGAACATGTGATTCCATAAAGGAACGGAAAGGAAAAGGAAAGGAAAGGAATTCGTGAAGGATGGCCGAATGGGTTACGTTCCTGCATACGGCGGTAATGGTAAAAGTCGTAATGCGTCGTGTTCGAAACCCAGCCTGCACTGCCAGGATCGCCCTTAAGAAGGAGCGCTGTATAAATGGTTAACAAAAAGCGCCTCTGACGCCATGCATATGGCGCTACATAAATGAAGTGCATTTACACATTTGCATTTCCATAAAAGTAATTAACAAGTTGAATCATAAATAAATAACCCTAGCATGTATTTATGCGTCATAATTCTTACAATCGTTAATCATTGTAATTAATTGAGTTAATAATAATTAACAATTGTACCACTCCTTCCAAATCAAGTTTCCACGACACTCGAAAACTCAGAGCAAATTCCACGCATGGTGCACGCTTGAATAGGATCCCATAACTACTCAACTGCCTGTAAGACAACTATGGTGATGATGATGATGGTGGTGGTGATAATGATGTTGATAATGATGCTGATGTTGATAATCTTGTCGACGTTGGTAACGATGATGAGGATGGTGCTAGCATCGATGGTGATGATGATGATGATGATCACTGAGAATAAGCTCTTCGAAGCACTTGGAAAATTGAATGGAAACTCGCCACATGACGTCACCGAAAAGAGCACGACGCAAGCATTTGTAATTTTCTTTCATCAACACCATCATCATCATCAACACCATCATCGTTGTCATCATCATCACCACCATCATCGTCATCGTCGTCGTCATCACCATCATCATCATCATTGTCGCTGTCATCATCGTCGTCAATATCGAGTTTCAAATTTTATCCAGACCAGCAGGACAGGAAATGACGTCATCGTAGTGAAAGCATTCCTCCGAGGTTCATATTCATGCAACTAGGGTGACAATGATGATGATGGTGGTGGTGATGATGATGATGATGATGACGACGACGACGACGATGATGATGATAATGATGATGATGACGATGACGATGGTGATGAAGACGACGACGATGATGATGATGATGACGATGGTGATGGTGATGACGACGAGGACGACGATGATGATGACGACGACGACGATAAGAATAATAATTACTGTTGTTATCAAGTTTACGTTTACGACTGATAAAAATGTAATAAAAGGTTTAAAAATGGCAAACATTCGATTCCACCTCGATCTGCTGATGTTATCATCACCGATGAGATTTTTAACTAACAATTAATGTCAATATTATTATAAACGTTAGTGCCATTTTATTGCATTTATTATTATTATAAAATATAATAATTATTATTATTATAACTATTAATTATAATTATATAATTAATAATAACAATATTAATTATAGTAATAATTATATATATTATAATATATTATATCTTATTATATACTATAAATTATTATATTATATATGTTAAATTATATATTGTTATATTAAATATATATTGTTTATATATATATTTATGTAATATATAATTTAATAACAATAATTATTGTTATTATAATTAATACTAATCAGAGTAACAAATGTAATAACATGGCACTAACGATTATAATAATATTAATCATCATTCATCATCATCATCATCATCATCAATTGTTAGTTAAAAAACCATCTCATGTAATATAACATATAATATAATAATAATAATTATTATTATTATAATTGCATTTACATAATAATAATTATGAAATTTATTTAACCCTCCCACAGTCAGACACGAAAGCAAACAATTGAGCACGTCCACTCACTTCATCATGGATGATGTTTTAAAAAATCAGAGATTCTCTCCGAACATTTCTCATGATTTGCAATGTTTTTAATAATAACAATGAAGATAATGATAATTATAACGACAACAACAACAACAATATTAACAATAATAATAACAACTACAACAATATTACTGAAAATAATAGTGACGATAATAATAATAATAATAATAATAATAATAATAATATTTTTTTTCGAAGTTCGTAAATAATAAACTTTTATCAAAAGGCAAGCCTTTCAATGATCTTCGGTCAATTGCATTTCAAATGCATTATTCACGCCAATCTGATGCTTGGAGCCTAAAATTTTGTTTTTCTTTTAAAAATAAAAATGTCATCGCCATCATCGTCATCACCACCACCACCACCATCTTCATCATCATCATCATCACCATCGTCATCACCATCAACATCGTTGGATTGTTGTGACTAACATTGTTGGACGATTTGACTGAAGGTGATTGAATGTCATTCGATTGAAAGTGATTGAATGTCATTCGATTGAAAGTGATTGAATGTCATTCGATTGAAAGTGATTGAATGGCATTCGATTGAAACAACTCGTTTGGCTGTTTCTCTCTAAAAGTGCAATTGTTCCTGCATTATTTGTTTAGAAATGAAATTCAATGAAAGCCATTTGCAAAATGTTTGCTGTTCAGCTTACGATCAACTGCTTCCAGAATCCATTCACATTACAAGCTTGAATGTGATCCCGTATCTACTCGACCCAATGTATCCGATTATTAATGGCAGTAACTGTAACATTAACAACAATAACAACAACGACGATGATGATAATAATAATATATTCAATCGTTAATTGTTGGTGGCCTATTATTTTAATAAATAATTTAATAACGGTTAATAATAATAATAATAATAATAATAATAATCTTTATCACTTAACACTTCAAAGAACACAATTTGATCTTGTTTTCAACTGAAATCCGAAGACGTTCGGTTGGCATGGCAACAGTTGTCATGGAGAAAGAATGTGCAGAATTGGCAACTGTAATTACAAACAATCAATTAGCGACACACGTGAATTAAATTACGATTATGATTAGGGTCAATTTAACCCGTTCAAACAGAATAAATACTTTTATAAATAACCGCTCAGCATTTAAACTAACTTAACAGCCAATTAACTGAGGAAATAAAAATTGATTGATTGATTAATTGATTGGACTCATCTATTAAGTGGAAATTGTTTCCAAGGAAACCCAAAAGACTCGATAGCAGTCGTAAATCCACTCCTAGCGAGACGAGGTACAGCAATCCAACGACCGACACATGCACAAGCACACAGACATACATGCACGCAAACGCATAAATATGCAAGCACACAAGCACACAAACACCAGGCTTTCTAGCATCCACGAGAGATCCTTGGACCTTTGCTAATTAATTCCCACTTCTTCCAGACCTGATTTACGATCCAGAGTTGACATTCCCGAGGGCAGCCAATATTTAGACGGATTGTACATGTTTTTGTTTATCATTTTCCAAGAAAATCTTATGAAAAATAAGAGATTATTTCTTGAAAAATAAGCTCGAAAACATGGCGACATGTTGACAGGAGTCCATAATTTGGAGTCGTTGACATTTCTCAGTGGAGCGTTTGTTCACCTCACCTTGCTTCCATTCTTCGTTCAGAAAAAAATATAACATTTATTTTTGCTTTGTACTGCACTTTGAGGCGAATCTTGTCATTAATTAATTATTAATGGTTTAATTAATTAATTATAAATGGTTTTAATCGAGAGAATATTTTTAGAAATTATTATTTTCAATTAAGATTTTTCGATGGGGTTTATTTTTTTGGATGAAAAACTATCTGACGTCACTCATACTTTGATTACCTGTCACTATTGCTATTAAGTTTATAAACCTGAACATTCTGAATAAAAAAAAAGATTTAGCACAATGAAATTTAATAACAATTTATTACTCCAATAATAATAATAATAATAATAACAATAATAATTAAAATTAAGCTACTGATTGAATAATTACTAATTCATCAATCGATCGAAATATAATGTTTTGACTCGGGTTTAAACGAACAAAAAATCTAAGAATTAATTGCCTGATGATAATAATAATAATAATAATAATAACAATAATAATAATAATAATAATAACAATAATAATAATAATAATAATAATAACAATAATAATAATAATAGTAATAATATTAC
>MPNW01000220.1:279727-299727 GCA_011800805.1 Hirudo medicinalis | reverse complement strand
TCATCTTCATCGTCGTCGTCGTCATCATCTTCATCACCATCATCGTCATCATCATCGTCGTCGTCGACATCGTCGTTATTATCAGCTTAATTTATTAATTTTACTGCGCTTGTTTATGCTTAACTTCCCAATCCATTGCCCACCTACGACCACTTACCTGACCGCCCAGTCACCTTCACCTTGTCATCTCATGAATTCTTGATGAGAATTGAGTGGCATCCTTGATCAGCTGGCTTCTAATCTTAAGTCGAAGATTTGTGATTCGGTTACGTTTTCGTATAAATACAGTGATTTTGTCTTGCAGACGTTTGTCGTGTCATCATTAAGTTTTTCTTTTCTTTATTTTTTTTTGTTTAATTATTCAACAGGCAAAATTTTAAAAATATTTTGTTTTAAATTTTCCATTAATTTAAATATTTTAGGTTCAAAAAGTTTATTGAATTTCTTTGGCGGTGTCTTTGTTAACATGCTCTTCAGTTGATGGACGCACCCTGAACTAAGGACAAAAATAGCAACCAATCACAGGAGGGAGTTTTTGTGACGTGATGTTTCATCATTTAATAACCAAAGTATTATTATTAAAAAACAAGTCATTCATCACTTAAAATTCAACGAAGAATTTCTTCTTTTTTGTCGTAACCAAGTAAAATTTTAAAACGAACAATGTTTGTTGTCTCAAGTTTGTTATTTCAAACGCTCCGACAACAACAACTTTGCATCACTTACTGAGTAATTGAAAAATGTTGACAATAACTGACAATTCTTCAAAATATTCTACAAGACATCGTCATACTCGCTTCCTTCTCTCCATCTCTTAACTCATCAACTTCATTGGTGGTTGGAGAAGTGACGGGCAAAGGAGGCCTACTCATAAGAAACTACTTTGTCAGTTCTACTTAGATTTCCAGGGTCATGAGGTAGGGTTAGGGTTAAGGGTAGGGATAGGGTTAGGTTAGGGGTAAGGATAGGGTTAGGGATGAGTAAGGTACCAAAAGTCGTGCCTGTGAGTTGGCTTTTGCCCAGCAATCAACTTCATTAACTCATCAACTCATTAAGTGGTCACTAAGCGTTTTAGTTAATCATTTCAGTGATATTGCAAGGGCTGTTGCTCCTGTCATCATCGTCACTATCGTCATCACCAGCATCACTATTATTATTTTGCAGATTATTATGAAATTAAATTAATTTATTACGAAATTGAAAATGAAATTCTTCCCGAGGTTCCCGAAGTGACTTCAAGCGCAATGAGTGTTTTATTTGTACTTGTGATTGGTACTCTCCACGTCCGTGTACTTTCTCAGTCTGCACTCAGAAAAACCCAACAACTTTAGCTAAATTTAATATGGAATTGCCTGAGAAAGAAACTCTCGTTTTTGTCTGATAAAAGTTTTTAAGGACCGAGATTATAATTCAGTGATTTTATGCGGCATCTGTCCTCAACCTTTGTCATTCGTTCTCTTGGAAGGAGGCTTTGAGTCTGGTGGTTCGGTGGTTGATCTGACAGACTGGTTGGTGTGATAGAAAAAAAAAACATTTTGGGGACACCACCCCCCCATCTCTCTCAGCATCTACACCCCACTAGGAGGGTGAACTCCCTGCAAGCAACCAGGAAACTAAATTCCAATTAATGTTGACCCGTTGAAGACAACCAACTTATCGCTGACACAATGATGATGATGATGGTGGTGATGATGATGATGATGATGGTGGTTATGATGATGATGATGGTGGTGGTGATGATGATGATGACGATCACGTGACTCGACAAAGATAGTGGTGACCTTAGGTGGCCATTTGACTTTTCCAAAGATGGAGAGAACATCTTCAAATAGCTCCACAAACACAGGAGGGTGCTAAATTCAGCGGATGTGCAATCGATATAGCTTTCCTTGTTTAACCTTAGCGTCGAATTCAGTGGATTGATGCCTCTAATGAATTGATATGTATGAATCATCGATGATGACGACGATTACAATAATACTAATGATAATAGTAATAACAACAACAAATAATAATAATAATAATAATAATAATAATAATAACGATCTACTTGCCACATGGATGTAAACTGAGGAGCAATTATAAATTCTATCATATTTTTTATAAATAAATAATTGTTCATTAACGCCCGTTGCATAGCTAGATGATTAGGACGGTGCTCCCGCAATGGGATTCGAATCCGTGCTGCCATCGTGAGGCGAAGTCTTAACCATTAGACCGTGCGGGTGCATATTTTTATCACAATACGAGCTATTTATATCGGTGATTAAATCCTTTCACAACGACTCATACCAGTGACACATGAACCCGAAGGTCTCAAGTCAGCTCGACATTCATCCCTTAACCTCTGGAATATATTTTACAACTAATTTCCCTAATGTATGCAAATGAATGCAGTCCACCTGACAAGAGAAAGACAGAAATGCCAAGGCTGCATCTCAAGTCTCAACATTCGCGAACGTCGACATTATCCGGGTCTTTTTGTCTTAATGTATTCAATGCATTAATTTAGCTCGTGCAAATGAATGCCTCAGCAAGCAGAAGGTCAAAGGTTAAAGTTGACAAGAGAAAAGCTTGGTGGAAGAGATCAGAAAGTCATCCGGAGTTCACCATGGGGTGAGCACCACTAGGGTTACTAATGTAATTTGATTGAATTAAACCTAATAATAATAACGTAATAAATTCATCATTAAATAATTAAACAATGATTTAATTATTAAGTAATTATTAACACTTATATTATAATATTATATAATATATTAAATTACGTATAATCACCATCATTACTGTCGTCATATCACGGAGATAGTTAGCTCGACGAGTCATTATGGAGGAGTCTTTGTAATTCAGCACCTTTTGAATTGCAATGAATTTCTTGAAAACAAGTTTTGAGAGAATTTCAGATCAATTCGTAGTTCAACGGGTCCAAAGGTTCACAAAATTGTGGGGAAAAAAGACTATGCAAATACTAATCATAATAAATGTCGACATTGTTCGGTCATCCAAAAAAATTAAAAAAAAAATATTGATCTTAAATTAAGTATAAAAATTTCAATAGCAACGGGATAAATGCAATTATTCCTGATAAGGATTCCTTAAATCCAACAAAAGACTTCAAATGTAATCTCCATGGAAATCCCCACACAACCATCATCATCACCACCATCATCATTACCATTATCATCACCACCATCATTATCATCATCAGTCTTGTCAGGGACCACTCCATGCTCCTTGCTTCATCCAGTCGACCAACCAGAGTTGATAGGTTGCCACGGAGACGAAATGTTCGACGTGCTGTCGGACGACGCACTTCACGTCCTTTTTGAGTTCGGTCTCCTCTCTGATGACGAGGGTCAGTCGAGGGAGGACGTGGCTCGTGACCTTGCCTTCCTGTGAGGTCAAATGAAATGTCGGAGGTCAGAAAAACAAGCTTTCGGAGATTTCGAAAAACGTTTGACGGATCGACTCGGAAATGCGGAAGAAATGACTGGATTGAATTAGGTTGTGAGCGGGAAGGATGATTGAAATGGATGATTGAAAGCTCCCTTCATTGCTTCTGAAGTGAGAAGGAATTCAGAAAGGAAAAAGACTGGTGATGAATTGTCAGGTGAATTGATGGAGGCATTTGAAACAATCGTAAAGTGAATTATGCATAAATAGACAGCAATTACAATGAAAACATTAATAATACAAATAAAAATATTAAAAATATAGGCTTAACTAATAATTTCAACAATAGAGACCAGCCAGACGATGATGAACTCTTCGACCTTCGACGAGAGCCACTCGACAAATAGGAAATGATGAAATATGCAATCTCGCGGCCGCGTAAAGTCGTAAATCCGATCGCGACGAGCGATCGTGCAGTCTTACGACAATAAACACGACTCAGCCTGCAGTACTTCGTGCATATTAACGACGGTCAGTTCATCCTTGTCGAGGTTATGGTAATCATAATAACTCGTAGTTATCGACGGCAGTCATGAATATTCGTAACTCGTTGTCAACCGACCGCATCTCTCCTCGGATCCTCGACCTCGAACATGATGCAGATGTCCAAAGCATTAGGATTCAATATGACCTGTAATTCAAATTCCTCTAATTGATTATTACGTAATTATTATTACGATCATAATAACTGATAATTATAATAATTATGATCATATTTATTATTATTATTATTATTTGTAACATTGTAATTTTACCTTAAACCTCAAAATTATCAAAAAATCGTAAAATTGGCAAATTCACATCATTAAAAAATAGACCCACAACAAATTTCAACATCGCAAATTCAAAGGAGCCTTCAAAGGTCAACCAACCAGATACTTCTTCATGCTGTTGACGTCCAATGACTCAGTGAAATACCTTGAATCGGTCTTGAACCTGTCCAATAGAGCATTGAGTAGTTGTTGGACGACGGGCGCGGGCAGTTCGAGCATGGGCTGCAGCCGGGGGTCGACCCTGCACAGGTCATCAGTTCGAACGAGGTTCAGCAAGATTTTCAGCTCGGAACAATTCAGTTTGGCCATTGCCTGAAACAATAACAACGACGATGTTAGAAGCACCGATGGTAATGATCTGATGATGGTGATCGCGACGATCATCGCGGTGAAAAAAACCGTTATTTTTAAAAATCGTGGCACTTCTCTCGTCGAAGGTCTCGTTGGAGTTCGTGTGCAGTTGCGAGCTTCGAACAAACTAAGTTTTGCTCCTGCATTGACATTGACACCAGCTTAGTGCTAGTGACCATACAAGAGCTCTTATCAAAGAATGAGGACAAATGAATATTAATGATCTGACATGAAAGGACCAATGAATATTAATGATCTGACATAATGAGGACCACTAATGAATACTAATGATCTCTTACAGGGTCCTTGGACTCTTCAACTTCTCCGGTCTTCCTCTTCCTCCTGGACTCCTCGTCGGACACCAAGAGCCTCATCCACAGGTGGTCCCTGTAGCAGTACCGAACCATTTCGGCCGCCATCTTTTTTATCCTCTCTCTGATGATTTTATCATTGACATTGTTGTTGTTTATTTTTAATATATATTATTAAAATAATTTTTTAGTGAATATATTTAATTATTTGTGTAATGACTGATTGTGCTTTTACTTGATGGCAATCACATTAAAATAATTGTTTCAACATTGAATTTCCTATTTAAACTTGTTTCCAGCCACTTTTATCAATCGATCTATCCATCCATCTGTCCATCCATTCAATCGTCCTAGCATCGACCCACCTGGCGATGATGATGACAGGTCTCAAAATGATGTAGAGAGGAATTTGATGGATGTTCGAGTACCCGAGGTAGTCCATTTGTTCCCTCCTCAGTTTGGCCAGGGACTTCCCCAGGATTTCAGCTCTTGATGGATCTGATCAATGTAACGTAACAGCTGATCGTGCTACCGATTACCCGATACCGATCGGTAATGTTAAAATAACTACCAACATTAGCAGCAGAAGTACTTATCAGCATAAAGTGTTACAACATCGTCTGCTAAATAATTTTTTGCCAAATCATCCATGTAAGCCTACTTGCACACTGCTTGGAAGAATGGAAAAATGGGGACTGCGTGGCCGAAGAGGACGGTGACGAGGAGGACGAAGAGGACATCCTTTTTTTCTCGAGACTGTCCTTCGGATAAATCTGATAGCGATTGGTCAGGACAATCCAGAACTTGAGGAAGAGAAGAGATTCGCCAAAGGGAGGAGCGGCCGTGTTGTCTCCGAGAGCCACTAGGAGTCCGATGTCAAAGGTCTGGAGGTCGCCGAAGTTGGCATTGTGGCGTGCGCACTCTTCGTCGGTCAGCACCAGAGGGCACATGAGGGCGTGCTCTCTCGAAGCAAGCTGCAATTTGGTTGTGTTCGACATCCAATTACTTCCGAGATCAACAAGGACAACAACAGCAATGGCATCAACATCAACAACAAACTGACCAAGTCCTCTTCAGACATAAATGGATTCATGGAGATGGATTTCATGTTGGGGGCATTCTTGTTCATGTACTCAAACAGCTGTCGGGGGGAGTTGCTCCCGCACGGGACCGACATGTTCTCTGGCAGTGGCACATCAAGTTCTCATTACTCAACATTATTTTCTTTAGCTTATATTTTATTAATTATATTAATAATATTAATAGCTTATATTATATTTTATAAGCTATTAATAATATTAATAATATAGCTTATATTTTATAAGCTATTAATAATATTAATAAAAGTTGCAATTAACAATAATTTCTCACGTTAATATTATCACATATAATAACAAAGTCATTATAAAAATATTACCTTCGTGTACATAATTCCAGGAGTAGTTGGGTTCGTAAGGGAAATAGCTGACCACCTCCCTGAGGTACCTCGTGACAGGGTAGTGGAGGGGCAGGATGGTGGACTCGGGGGAGGACTCGTTCTGTACAAAGGTCTGAACCACCCTGAGGTGGAAGTCATGGCAGTAAGAGTTGAGGTGGATGGCGTCCTTGATCTTGTCGCACTCATCCGTGAAGATGACGCTCAACTGGCAAACACATGATTATGTTCACGATATCAAGGTGTTACGTTACTCACATATTCATATTATTTATTATTATTATTATTATTATTATTATTAATATTTATGTTATTATTATCATTATTATTATTATTATTAGTAGTAGTAGTAGTAGTAGTAGCAGCAGCAGCAGCACTAGCATTAGCAGTAGTAGTAGTATTCACTATTTATTATTAAACTCTATAACTTCATCATTACTATCACAACAACCATCATCACAATTACAATCAATGTCATCATCATCATCATCATCATAATCACCTGTGTGTTGATGGACGAGGTGGGTGCATGGAATGCAAATATGGTGACATAGAAGTGAGTGGGAAGGAAGCCCACCTCCACCAGAATGAGTCCCCCTTGCAAGGACTTGTGCATGTACGAGGTGCTGCAATTGCTCGGAGATGACGTCGACCTGTCAGCAATAACGACGTGACGTTGAATCACTTCAATAAATTACATCATTACATTGCGTGATATTACATCGTTACATTGCATTACAACATTATATCATGTGACATTACATTGTTACGTTACATTATATCATGTGACATTACATTGTTATGGTACATTACATCATTATTCTATATGACATTACATTGTATTATATTACATCATTACATCACATTACATTACATTATTACATTCCATTAGGTTATTACATTGCATTACATCACAGGTGTGACGAGCAGATGAATTCACGGAGAGAACTTTGTTTTCAAGAACGATTAATTGGCAGATGAGCTATAAAACGGATGCAAGGGGAGGTGCAATGAGATTGAAAATGAATAAATTAAAAAGTTAAAAACAGCTCACCCCTTCTTATCGTCGGTACCTCCCCCCTGTTGGCTGGGCTCGACGACTTTGAGGGGGTAAAAATAGAACGGGCTCAGGTAGCTGATGTATTGCTTGCTCATGTAGTGGCAGATCTTCTTGTGCCACTCCGACTCAAATTCTCTGGTTGCCTGCTCTCGCGACGAAGCAGAAACAAAATTTAGAAAGCGAGGCGAGCAATAAACATCTAAATTAAAGATCTGCCATTCTCTGACACATTCGATCGTTCCACCAATTCCTCATCATTATCATAATCGCCAACACGGCTTCCATGCCAACCTGCTGAGTTCTGGTGTGCACCATAGGGAGTGACAACTGGTGCAGAAGAGGCCCGTGATGGGTGGACCTGGGAACCATTTGGTCCAAAGAGACTCCACTGGAGGTGGTGGCGATGATCGTGGGTTGGTTGCTTCCGGCAGCCGACGAGATGGGGGTGAGGATGGCACCCATCAGCCTCCTGGCCGTCTGCTCCATGCTGTCCGACCTCTTGCTCCTCAAACTCGACCCGGAACTTTGTCTGGATCTCTGAAAGCGATAGAAATAGTGATGCATAATAAAAAATCATGTTGAATAATAACAACAATGATAATGTGAATAATAGTATCAAATAATAATAATAATAATAATAATAATGTTAATTAATACTACTACTAATAATAATAATATTAATAATGTTAAATAATAATAATAATACATGCTCCATACACTACAAGATGATCTTAAGCTTAATAGACCTAGACTTTACCTTCTTTTCAAATTGGTTGCACCCCTCGTTCTGATTGGTGCCAGTCGTGGTAGCCGTGGTGATGGATGGAATGAAGAAGGAGGAGTCAGTGGTGAGAGGAGATTCCCTCTGCCAAATGGGGCTGAACAGCAATGGGGACATGACCTGATGAAGGACTCGTGAGGATTTCTTCAGCAGGTCAAGGTCACTTGGGCTCAACTGTCAGAGGTTCAGTGATGATGATGATGATGGCAATCTTATTAACATTCATGTTACTATTAAATGATAAGGTTGGGATGAGTTCCAATAAAAAAATCAACCATGTTGTGTTGTGTTTCATGTTTCTTGTTGTGTCATGCTATGTTGTGTTGTGTAACAACAACAACAACAGCAACAGCAACAGCAACCATGATGATCATTACGCGTGCACTGCAAACGAATATATCGAGTTCAAATTTCAATGCCAACTTCTCACCTGCAAATATGACACGACGACGAGCAAAAACAAATTTCAAATTTCAAACTTCAACCAAGTGGAAATAAAACAACTGCCATGTTTCAGTTCAAAGTCACTCACAGTCAGTGTTTGGTGGGTGTTCCTGCCCTCACACAAGCCATACAGTTTCTGCATCCTCTCGTTTCTTGTCGTTTCTAAGGTAGTTTAATCGAGAACTATAAATACCATTGTCATCGTGCAAGCCAGCAGCCGACTGCAAACCTTGTTTTATATCGTTCTTCATCCGATTGGCCTGGCAGCCTTGCTCGTGCAGTTTGTCCCTCCTGGCGAGAAGCGGTCGGTCGAGGTGCGTCGGCAGCGAGGGCTTGCAGTCGAGGTACAGATGATCGAGCACGGTCTGCACGGGCGTCGCGTTCACGAGGGGCGCCATTCCGGCGTGCCCGGCCTTGGAAATGGCCATGCTTCCGCTACGATTTCTCATCTTCTGAGAGCTCACGTTGGACGGGATGATTGCATGAGAGATGAGCTGATCGAATTCCGTCATGGTCATCAAGAAAGGATTCGGGTCTTGAAGCTGCTAAGAAACGACAAACACGGATGAGCACCGACGGAGTCGATAGCAGTTTCAGAAGCGGCCAACTCTCACCTGGTTGTTGGTGAACCGCGGGAACTTCTCCGGCGGGGGCTCGGAATAATGGGTGTGGTGGAAGAGCCCCATCTTCTGAGAAGCAATGCAGTTGAGCACGTGCGAGCGTGCATTGTGCCAGTAAATGTGCTTCATCATCTGCTTGTCAATGTTGCCCACCACATCAGAACTCAGGTTATACTGGTACAGAGTCATCTGTGGTGGTGGTGGTGATGATGATGATGATGATGATGCAAACAACATTGAGCTTTCACAACAATTTGTGTAACATTGAAATATTAATTTTTCACAAATCACAAATTGTTGCAACAAATAAACATTACATTACATACTAATAAACATTACATGACATTACATTACATACTAATAAACATTACATGACATTACATTACATACTAATAAACATTACATGACATTACATTACATACTAATAAACATTACATGACATTACATTACATACTAATAAACATTACACATCCTAAAAAATCATTCAATGAAATGTCAGGGGAGCACACAGACCGACTTCTTGGCACAAGTGATGAGCAAGAGGAACTGCCTGGGCACAAACATCTTTTCGGGGAGGAAGAGAGGACTGAAGGACGAGTCGGACCTCAGCTTCGAATCCTCGTCGAGAGCCGGAAACTTCTTGTAGGTGATCTTGCCTGCATTTCATCAGTGGAAGATCTCATTTGAATACTCATTTGCCTATTTTAAGCTAGAAATCGCAAGAAATAAGGGAGAACGTGATCCAATTAATTTACTCGTCCTTTGAGGAGCAGGCGATTGGAGAGAAGTCGTCCTGCTGCAAGCCGATCGGGCGACGAAGGAGGGGCAATTGTCCAACGACTGTCTCCACTGGGAAACGTTTCGACAGACTATGACGAATCTACCGTCGCGATGGGTGGAAATTTTGCTGTTGCACATGTGGTTCTGGTTCTCATCAAAACTGCTCTGACTGTGCATCTGGAAAATAAAAATGCCTCGGAGCATGAGTTTGAATGTCACAAATTCAACTCAATTGAATTTCACCTCAACGACCCCTAGTAACGAACGAGAACCTCACGTCAGCACGCCTGCAAACCTCGACCTACCTCAGGTAATAACTGAAAACAGGCGACGCTCACCAAATCTCTGCCGAATCCAAAAGGCTCGTAAACCGGATCCGAGTCTGGAGAGGAGCCGGATTTTTCCCGAAAGAACGCGACGTCGACGTCGCCGAGCTGATCCGTCAACATCTCCGGGATTTTCCGAAGCAACAGTTCGACCGCTGGGAAGCTGACCAGCGAGTACTGGTGCTTGGAAACAGAAGGAGTGCCTGTCAGAATTTAAGTGCTATTTTAATTCAATTTATTTAATCTATAATCTATTTATAATATTACAATGTATTGGTTG
Organism: Hirudo medicinalis; assembly: GCA_011800805.1. Classification (NCBI taxonomy): domain Eukaryota; kingdom Metazoa; phylum Annelida; class Clitellata; order Hirudinida; family Hirudinidae; genus Hirudo; species Hirudo medicinalis. The sequence continues at coordinate 289,113 of MPNW01000220.1, read as the reverse complement.
TTATAATAATAATTATTATAATAATATATATTATTATATTATATATATTAAATATATTGATAAATTATATTGATTTTTAAGAAACCAATTTAAAAATTTAAAATTAATTATAAATTGGTTTATAAAAAATAAATATTATAATAATCATCGTAAATAAATAATAATTATGTAATAATAATAATTTCATTAATTATTAATATTAATAATAATTGCATAATTATAACCAGGTTCCAATTACATTATTATTATTATTATTATTATTATTATGAACAGCAACACTCACTAGTCCTGCAGCAGAGTTCAAACCAATGGGGAAGGAATGTTGCAAATATGGGGTTCAATGTCCCTTTGGAGCCCTCCTCGTACATCTGAATTTTCCTCAGCAGCTCCTCGTCCACTTCCATTGACCTCTCCGAAAAAAGTCGACAGCCCAAGTACTGGTCATCCTGGAGGTGTTGATGATGATGATGATCTGACTGTATGTAAGGTAACAACATTACACATGCATTGGTAAATGTGCATTATATTGTACATCAGTATATTTATATGCCCAACCAGCCATTTGTTATGGGGTTGTTATATTTGTTATCAGCTGATGAGCTGTGAGAAGCTGATGAGCTGTGAGAAGCTGATGAGCTGTGAGAAGCTGATTAGTCAATCATTACATAGTAACCATCAATCATGTGATGATTATAACATAGTAGTAATAAAATGTAACACTTGTAACATGGTAATATGATGTAATGATTATAACATAGTAATAAGATGTGCCTAGCAACATTAAGAACATCAACAACACCACCTCCACTCTGAACTGAATGTAGCCACCTAACATTACGACCTAAGATTCCATTGCTGACACTTTTCAAATGTCATTGTTAAATTAAAAATGATAAAAGACCAGTCCACCTCCATATAGGTTGCATCGCAGTCAAAGGTCACCGTGGTTGACCTATCCTTCAAGAGATTCCTCGTGGAAAAGATGGCCTCGTTGGGGGTCTTGATGGCGGACCTTCCGAGGTCCGTGGAAGTTCTGCTGATTTCGGGCGGAAGTGCAGACCTGAGCGCGGGAGGCCCTGAGTGAAAGACGAATCAACTCGTGTGTTTGTTTGTTCATGTGGTCTTATGTGGAATGATATTATTTTCAATATTTTCATTATTTTTGTGGAAAATGAACAAATTATGGAAATTCTAAAGTCAATGATGACATCTCAATTACAAAGTTTACTCCTCTCATTTGATTGTTTGCACATTGAAATATTGATAAAATCAATATTGAATGAGTGAAAATGACAACAACAATGGTAATGATGGCCATGGTCATTAATAGTCAATCAAGTATTATGGCAATAAACCAGGCAGAGCAGACTAACAAATGTTGGAGTTGTTCATGTTGAATCTGGGGGATACTGGAGCAGAATGGAGTGGAGAATCGATCCCCTTGGTGTAGTGGAACGGTACCTCGGATATCGGGGCCGTGAGGAGTCTGTACTCGAAGACGAGATCTTGGATGGCGTGGCGTACGGACTGCTCCAACATGGCGGATAGGGAAGTCAGGTCGATGTTTCCACACACCCAGATGGCGAACTGGATGAGACTCAAGGGACCTGTGCATTTCGTCAAAAAGGAAAAAAGAAGTTTCTATTTCAGCAGAAATTCAACAAAATTATTACACAACATAACAACAAGTTGTTGAATGATCAGCTGAAGCTGCAACCATTTGAAGTCACTTACAATGTTCTCACTTCATCATTTGTCATTAGTTTTTATGAAAATAACCGGCGATTCCATCGCAACATCATTTTTATCTTTTGCGGACGAACGAACAGCAATTAATGTTGTTATTATTGACTTAAGTCGTCAGAAATAACCTGGTGATTTTGAACTCTGTTGCTTGGGTTCAGGCTCATACTTGTTGATCTGCAACAGAGACTCATAAAGACTTTTATCACTCAGCTCCTTGTAAGCCCCAGGGCTAGGCTTTGGAGAGCCCAGAAGTTGCACCGGATGACCCTTTCCATCCACAAACGCCAGGTGGATGCATGCAATCCCTGGAACAATGAAGAAGGGTGCATAAATAAACGCACGTGTGCACGCGTCATCTCTCCCGTCCTTGAATTTAATGTGCGACACAACTTTAAAACATGCAACTCGATTCGACACATTGTCGACAGAAAACAAAGTTTAAGGCGACATTACATGAAAATGCTTAGAAAGTAACTCAAGTCAACAGTTGAAAGTCAACAGGCGATTGTCAACGTGTCGTGTGCTAAGCAAGTGATCGAAGCCGAAGAAATGATCGACGATCGTCTCACCTCTGCTGCCGTCGTGTTGCGGTCGAATGTAAAGGAGAACGTCTTGATCGGCAATGGCCGCTCCGCCACCGGTCACGGAGGGGTGGTTCTGAGAGCTGGCCATTGGCATCAGCTGATTGGAGGAAGACAGCGAGGAGGAGGAAGACGAATGGACTACGGCGTTGGTGCCGGAAGCTGCGACCGAAGCATTCGAGGCGTGACCGACGGGCGGATGGGAAATGAAGGAGCCAGGCAGAGACCTGATGAACTCTGAGGAGAGTGGAGGAGCAGGGGGCACCACTCTTTCGTTCGCCATGCGGAAGGTCTGGAAAAGGTTGTCCGGGTTGGACGGGTCGTGGTACTTCGGCAGGATCAAGTAGTTCTGGAGGTTCTGGCGGAGGTAGAAGCCGAACGCATGCTGGCGGAGGATGACAGCAGTCGGGAAGAAAAACTTTAGCAGTTTCACAGGTTGAGTTCCAGGGCGCTGAATGAACTGAAAGATGAGTGGATGAATGAAAGAGTGAACAAGTGAAAGAATGGGTGAACAAATGAATGAATGAGTGGACGAACGATCGATTGAACGAGTGATTGAATGGATGAAAGGAAGAATTCACTCACGTGGACATCGTCGACGGTCAGCTTGCTATTTGGATTCCGGCCAAACATGAAACAGATGCTCTCCAGCACCTTGTCGTCCAATTCCTTCTGCATGACACTCACGAGCTCCACTGTGATTTGTTTGTCTGCACATGAACACGTGAAAAGTCTTTGAACACTTAGACGACAAGATAACAGTGTCACCACCCATCTATATTTATTACTTAACCATTATTACATCATGAATATGTAATACCATCATCACTAAATTAATTTGTATATGATATAGTGAATATTACAATTGCATTTCCATTACCAGGACGACAGGTGCCATAAACGGTCATGGTGACCTTGTCCTTGGGCTTAGGATGAGCGGGTTTGGCGAACGGCATGAGGGACAGGTTCGGCTGGCTGAGGGGAAAGCTCGGTGTGGGTGGAGGCAATTCCGGATCCGATGTTCGAGAATTAGGAGAGTTCTTAGGCTGAAATGTGCAATTGCTTGACAATAACAGGAAGGAATGCAGGAACAAATGAAAGACATTAGTATATGCATTTATTTTTTATTTACCAACGATATCATCATCGTCATCGACATCATCATCATCATAATCAAAATCATCATCATAAGAAGCACAAATAAATGACCATCCACAAGATTTAAAACCCAGGAAATGATTTACCTCATCAAGTCTGTTCATTCTCTTTGATGGCAGCAGATCAGCAGAGTTATGTGAAACTATGAATGTCAAAATAATAATAATAATAACAACAGCAACAACAACAACAACAGTAATAATAATAATAATAATAATAATAACAATAATAATAATATTAGTAAATGAATGAATGAATGAATAAATAAATAATAATAATGATGATGATGATAATAATAATAATAATTAATAAATAAAAGTAAAGAATAAAAAAGTAAGGATCCAAATGATCCCAAAAATTACTGCCCAATAACTTGAATTTTGAGCTCGAGCTGTTGATTGGTGAGGTCGAATATTCGCGTGCTCTTTAAAATTTATTCAATTCGGAGATGTCAGCGAATTTATTTGTCGCGAATTTTTGTCAATTAGTGTCCCCTACCCACCTGTTCGTGGTAGGTGAGCCTTAATTTCGAAAATAAAAGGGGAAAACGAAACTGCGAGAGTTACACAATAACGTTGATTTTCGTCCGGTCATTTCGCCGATTGGACTTTGCAGATTCAGGAGGAAGAACCTCACATGCTGGCAAGGATTGAATTGGAACTAAAACAAAAGGGTTGCAAAAATGTGAACGTTGAAGCTCAAAAGAAGTTTCAGCATAGATCCTTAGCAGCTATTAGAAGTCATAGATGCCAATCATCACACAGAAAGATTTTTAGAGATCAATCTGGTGATATGGGGAGCACAGAATCAAGAATAGAAAACGACAGTGTAATTGATCCAAATGTTCCTCCTTCAGATGTTTTGGTCAGAAATGGACATTGGAGTGATATTGCCAAGGCAGTACTCAGTCTGAATTCATTTGAGAAAAAAAGAATCAATCTTGCAATAAAAAGGCATGTGCCAAATTTGTCAACAAAATCAATAAGGAGGATTAGAAACAAACCCAGGTATAGACAATTTCTTAATGATCTCATAATAGAACAGATTACATCAAAAAGTAGAGAAGCAAAAACTCTCTGTCCTATCACCACCATTGAAAACACCATAAACAGTGAAGTTAAATTAAAACAACTTATTCTGGATCGATATCAGTGCATTCAGCTTCCTGCTGAAGAGCTGTCATTACTGCTGAGCAAATCAACAGATAAAAGCACTCAGCAAACTTTAATTGACAAGGAATACAACACATCAACTGAAAAACTACTACCCCCAGTGGCCCGATTCAGCCGAGGACAATCAGAACAACCCGCCTTGAATGAGGGCAAAATAGAAGATGAGAGCTCGAACCAACAGGACACAACGTCGTACTTTTGTGAAAACCAAAATCAGACCAAGTAAAAAAGAGCAGGGAACGATTGAAAGACAAAGTCAGCGAAATGTTGTTCAAAAAAGTCCATCAGCAGGGACTAGTTCAGTGTTGAATGAGGATTACAGGGAAGAATCAAAGACAGCTCCAGTGTCACATAACAGTGAAACCCTGTATGATTTGGAGTTTCCAATCACCTGCGATGAGGTGGATTTCGCCATTCGAGGACTCCGAGATACTGCGCCAGGACATGACAGACTAAAGAAACATCACATAGAAGGGATCAGGAACATCAACTTTGCGGTCCATATGTCACTGTGGCTGCTGACAGGCTTGCCTCCATCTCCGTTCAAAATCGGAATAGTTACCTGTATTCCCAAGTCAACAGGAGCCACCAAACCAAGTGATTTCAGACCGATTACAGTGAGTCCTCTCATCAGTCGATTGTTCCACAGAATTCTCAACAAACGAATGATTTCCTTGCCATTGTCTCCGCGCCAGAAAGCGTTTCGTTACGGAGATGGTCTCGCCGATAATATATGGCTGGCGAAATCCCTCATCAAGAAAAATAAGCAAGAACTGAAGAAGTTAAATCTGACTTTTGTTGATGTGTCGCAAGCATTTGACTCAGTCTCTCACCAATCGATCATGAGGGCTGTTTCTCGACTTGGGGCACCGCCGCTATTGATTGAATACCTCAGAATTGTACAAAGGTAATTGGGTTCATATCAGAATGGGAGAGGAGATGAGCAGTCGCATTCCCGTAGGCAGAGGCGTGAAGCAGGGAGATCCAATGTCTCCTATGCTTTTCAATGCCGTTGTTGACGATGACGATTTCAATGATCCTTGGTGAGGTAGACAGATCGATCGGAATAACAGGAGATGCTGCATCCAAAATTAAATGCAATTACATTGCTTTTGCGGATGACCTCCTGCTGATGTCCACAACTGACGTTGGAATGCAAATGCTATTGATGCAACTTGAAGGAGCAATGGAAAAGGTGGGATTGGTGATGAACCCAAACAAGTGCGCATGGATGCGCACTGAAATTAACATCGCAAGGAGATTATGGATTGTTAACCCAGAGCCTTACCTCAGTTTGAGGGATGGGGAAATCAAAGCTTTAAATATTATTGAAACCTACAAATATCTGGGTGTTGAAATTGGAGCCAGATTGAAATACTCAACAATAGCAGAAAAAATTCAAAACGACTTACATTCCATTTCATGTGCCCCTCTGAAACCACATCAGTGGCTCAACATCCTCAGAACTCATCACATACCTAGTCTTGTCCACCATTTAAGCTTTGAAAAGATCAGCCTCAAATCTTTGAATGCTGCTGACATCGCCATCAGAAAAGCAACTCGACGTTGGTTGAAATTACCAAAGGATACTCCAAATGCATTCCTGCATGCCCCAGTCCGACTAGGGGGTCTGACACCTTAGTGAAGATGTTGGCAAGAAAATTGAGTGCAATGGGGTTCATCGCCAGAATTGAACCTAGAATCCCTACTGTTGAAGGAACCAAAATTCAAGATTTGTGTGCATGGAAAGATTCAGCGTAAGTCGTGTGCGATGTGGCAGTGGGATCAGACACTGCCTACCCGGATAAAATTCATTTCTCCAAGGTTTCGAAATATGACTTGCCGGGAATCCATCAATGGATGAAGGAAAACAATCCAGTCTCGGAATCTCAAAAGCAGAAAGGAAACGTTACGGCCCTCATTTTAAACCGAAGAGCTATTTCCGAGGAACCATGGAGATTTTGGAGGAGATTCAGAGTCTCAAGGAGGTTCCTCATGTGGACCTCAGTCATAACCATGCAGGAGACATATAGTATATATGCAGGAGTATAAGATATGGCGGACATTCAAGATGAACGCCTTGAAAGGCAGAAGAAACTAACACTTTGTTTGATAGACATGAATTGATAGGAACGATTTGTTGCAGTCCTTTATTTCTGGTCTGACAGGATTTCCCAGACCCATGTGCGGACCAAAAAAATTTAATGATTTGGATTTCTTAAACATTATGTCCGTTATGTTTTTTGGCTGGGCTAATAAAAGATTGAAATAATAATTAATAAATAAAAGTAAAGAATAAAAAAGTAAGGATCCAAATGATCCCAAAAATTACTGCCCAATAACTTGTCCGCCTACTTTATACAAAATATTAACTGCTGCGATATCAAACCGACTTTACATTAACTTAAATAAAAACATATTACCCATAGAACAAAAAGGTTGTCGAAGGGGGTCGAGAGGTTGTAAGGATCGACTGCCGATCAACAAGATGGTCGTAAGCACCGCCAGCGGAATGAAGAGGAATCTCCATGGCCATGCCATGGATTGATTACAAGAAAGCTTTTGACAGTGTGCCTCATTCCTGGCATCGCCCCATATCTATCGGGTGTGTGCCACGATTACACGAATATTTGTGGAATATTCAATGAGAGCTTTGAAAACCGAACTCATGCTATATCATCAGTCTGGTTGCACAAAAACTAATAAAGTTAGCATTAAGAGAGGAATCTTCCAATGTGACTCTCTCGCTTTTCTTTTTTTTTGATAGCTTTAATAGCCCTAACCAACATGCTCAATTGATTAAACATGGGATATAAAATAGAATCAAATCAACAAACATCACATTTACTTTACATGGAAGACTTAAAAATATATACCAGAACCGAGGTCCATCTCAGTAAAGCATTATCCGCAGTAAAACCTTCGAGATGANAAACATGCCAGTTGACGATAAGACTTCAATTCAAAGCCTCGACGAAGAGGCGGCATACAAATACCTCGGTATTGATGAGAATAGTGGCATTCAACAATCTGCCATGAAGGAGAAAATACCCAAGAAATATTATCACAGTGTGCGTCTCATTCTCAGATCAGAATTGAATTCTAAAAACAAATTATTGGCGATAAATGCTTTGGCAGTTCCAGTGCCCACTTATAGCTATGGCATACTTGAGTGGAGGAATTCTGAAATTGAGAAAATGGATCGGAAAACTCGGAAGCTTCTTACAATGCATGGGCTTCATCAACCGAAAGGAGATGTTAGTCGGCTGTATGTTAAGAAGGCAATGGACGTAAGGACTTGTTCAGTTGATGACACAATTATCAAGCAGAATGGATTCAAGAGGAAGAAATAGCCCAAGCAAATTTGCAGAGTGATGAATGGAGCGAATTCGAAGAGGTGGAACTTAAAACAATTAAATTCTTACAGAATTGGAAGTCTCCTGGATTAGACAAGGTACACAACTTTTGGTTAAAATATTTGGTGTCACTTCATGATCTCTGGTTACAATGAAATAATGAAATATCCAATTAATAAACCTGAATGGTTGACAAAAGGAACTACTTATTTGCTGCCAAATCATACGATACTTCGCAACCGAAGAATTACAGACCAATAACATGTTTACCAGTAATGTACGCAATCTTGACTGCATTGATGTCGGAAAGGATTTATTCCCATCTTCAGAATAACAACATCTTACCAGAAGAGCAGAAAGGATGCAGAAAGAAAAGTAGAGGATGCAAAGATCAGTTACTTATTAGTCAGATGGTGATGCAGCATGCAAAGAAATTCAAAGAAGATCTGTATGTTACTTGGATAGACTTTAGAAAAGCATGTTTGACAGCATCCCTCACTCATTGGTTAAGCAAATATTGGAAACATAAAAAATTAACGAAGTTGTCAGAAATTTCATCGAATGCTCAATGCTTAAATGGAAGACCACAATGATAGTTGTGGCTGACAAGTGGAGATCAAAATTTCAGTTAAACAAGAATGATAGAATTTTTTCAACTTTGCTTTTTAGATTTAAGCTGAAATTATTGTTGTTTTTGTTTTTGCCTGTGGACTCTTGTTGAGACCTGGCATCATTGACTTTCCAGCCGTTGTGGCTGAGTTGAATGAATAAAATAATATAATAATAATAATAATAATCAGCCAAGAAAGAAAAGAAAGATTTAAATATGGTATGGATAGACTATAAAAAGGCATTTGATAGCCACCCCACATTCATGGATAATAGAAGTCCTAAAAGTTCATAATGTGTGCCCTACAATCACAGAATTCATCAAAAATTCGATGAAAAAATGGAGAACAAAAATGTGCCTTCACCATGAAAAAGGTTTACTAATGACAGACAATTGCAATAAAAAGAGGAATTTTTCAAGAAGATTCACTCTCTGCACTGCTCTTCTGTATAGCATTGTTCCCACTCTCTCAACTCCTAAACTAGCAACAATTTGGATACAATATAGGGCTTCAACGCATTACACACCTGTTATATATGGATGATCTGAAACTCTTTATGAAAAACAAAGATCAAATGATCTTTTAAAAAAAATCTTTTATTCCTCATTTATATTAATGATTTTCAGTGTTCTTCAAGTTTAATCAAACTGTTATTATATGCAGATGATATAGTTGTATATATATCTGGGAAAAATGTAAATAATCTTATTACTTCACTCAATAATGAATTAATTCTTTTTAATAATTGGTTCATTAAAAATT